>PVJS01005747.1:0-62850 GCA_004027185.1 Glis glis | reverse complement strand
CACACACACACACACACACACACACACACACACACAAATAGACCAATATCTCTTACAAATATTGATAACAAATCTTCAACAAATACTAGCATACCAAATCCAGCAACACATGAAAGTGATTATATATCATGACCAAGTGGAATTTACTTTAGAATGTAAAGTTTAATGTAAGAATACTAATTACAACAATATGCCACAATAATAGAATACAGGACAAAACCACACAGTCTCAATAGATGCAGACAAGGCATATGAAAAAATCAGTACCCTTTCATGATAAAAACACTCATCAGACTGGAAATAGAGGGAGCTTCTAAAAACTGATAAAGGGCATTCACAAAAATCTACAGCTAACATTATACTTGAGGGTGAAAGACTGAATGCTTTTTTTCTAAGACCTGGAAGAAGGAAAGGAGGTCTGTTGCCACCACTTCTATTCAATATTGTTCAATATTGTGTTGAATGTCTGAAGTAGAGCAATTATGTAAATAAGTAAAACTCTATTGTGTGTGTGTGTGTGTGTGTGTGTGTGTGTGTGTGTGTGTGTGTGTATAGCATTTTCTTTATCCATTCATCTGCTGATGAGCACCTCCGTTGGTTCCATAACTTGGCTATTGTGAATTGTGCTTTTATAAACATGGGTATACATATATATCACTACAGTATGTTGACTTCAGTTCTTTTGGGAAGATATTAAGGAGTGGTGTAGCTGAGAAGATACACATGTGGCCCCCCCAAAAAAAAACACATGAAAAGATGCTCAACATCATTAGCCATTAGGAAAATTCAAATGAAACCACAACAAGTTACCACTACATGGCCTGTAGGCTGGTTTTAATAAAAAAAAAGACAGATGATAATAAGTGCTGGTGAGGATGTAGCAAAGTCAGAAAGCTCCTACGTTGCTGGTATGAATATAAAATGGTGCAGTCCTTTTGGAAAACAGTTTGGTAGTTCTTTTTTTTTTTTTTGCAGTACCGGGGTTTGAACCCAGGGGTGTTCTACCTCCGCGCTACACCCCCGGCCCTATTTTTTATACTTTATTTTTTTGAAACCAGGTCTCACGAAGTTGCGGAGGGCCTCACTAAGTAGAGAGAGAAAGAGAGAGAGAGAGAGAGAGAGAGCGAGCTGAGGCTGGCTGCGAACACGGATCCTCCAGTCTCTGCCTCTAAAAGTACTGGGATTACAAGCGTGCGCCACCACACCCGGCCCAGTTTGGTAGTTTTTTAAAAAGTTAAATGTAGGATTACCATATGACCAAGAAGTTTCACTTCTAGGTTCATACCCAAAAGAACTGAAAATATGTGTCCACATAAAATATTACACAGGCATATTAATAGCAGCATTACTCATAATAGTCAAAAGGTGCAAACAACTGGTGTCAGCTGAGGAGTGGATAAGCAGCTGTGCTGGTCCATTCCCATAGTGAGAGTGGGAACTGATTAGGAAAACATGCCAGGTTGATTAAACTCCATTAACAGAGGGAGCCGAGCCAACAATTCACAAGAGAGCAAATGCAAAAGGTTTTTAAATATACGAAAATGTTAAAAATTTCACATGTCATCACAGGAAGAAAAATTAAAACACTGAATCACTATAATTTACTCACCAGGTTAGTGATGATCAAATTTTCAAAATTAATTGGTTAGTGAGAGGGTCAGGAAATTAGTTATTTCCTTCTCTTCCTCCATTTTTTTTTTTTTTTGGGTACTGGTGATTGAATCCAGGGGCATTCTATCTCTGAGCTATACCCCAGCCCTATTTAATATTTTTATTTTGAAATAAGGTCTTGCTAAATTGCTGACTGTCTCACTAAATCGCTGAGGTTGGTTATGAACCTGCAATCTTCCTGTTTCAGCCTCCCAAGTACTGTGATTACAGGTGTGCACCATGGCGCCCAGCAAGTACTTTCCTTCTTTATTGATGTTATTTGAAATGCTATTGGGGGGGCAATTTTGTACAATTTATCTCATACAATTTCACATTTACCCACAAATTATATTTTAGGAGGCCATCCTATGTACGGTATGAAGTTGTAGAATGATATTTACAGCAGCATTGTTTCCAATAGCAAATGGCAAACAAACAAAACAAAGCAAAACAAAACAATACAAAACCAAACCAGCCTAAATGTGCCTAATTTGGTACATTCACTGGGGAATCTTTTGTTGCTGTTAAAAGGAAGTACTGATGCTGGTCATTTTGGTACATGCCTGTAATCCCAGTATTTGGAAGGCTGAGACAGAAGGATTAAAGGTTCGAGACCAGCCTCAGTAACTTAGCAAGATTGTCAGCAACCTAGCGAGTCCCTGTTTCAAAATGAAAAATAAAAAGGGCTGAGGGTGTAGAATGCTCTGGGTTCAGTCTCCAGTAACACACACACGCACGCACGCACGCACGCACGCACACACACACACGGAAGTACTGGTTTATTTTCTAGGTTATATTAAATACATTATGTAAGACCAAAGCTGGAGAAGTGAGGAAAATACACGTACATTTTCACATTCCTGAGAGAATTTTTGGAAGTAGATACAAAAAACTCCATTAATTGTGGAAGGTTTTGGAGAGGAGTTTACCTATGGTTTTGAAGTGGGACAGATTTATTTTTACCATTTACTATTTTGCACTATTTCATTTTTATCAAGTGCATGCATTACTTATTTCACCTTTAGATATTTTTCTTGATTTTATGCACCTTTAACTTTTCTAATAATTAGAGACTCATACGAATTTGCAGAGAAGTTCCATCCAATATCCTTTGCCCAGTCCCCCGCCCCCATTGTTTACATTTTATATTCTATAGCATGATATCAAAACCAGGAAACTGGCATTGATACAATGTATATTATTGGATGGCATTTTGTCACATGTGTAGATCTGTGTTCCCATGAAGCTACAGAACTATTCTACCATCACAAAGATCTACCTTGAGCAACCCTTCTGTAGTCCCTCCTTCCCCGCAGCACCCCAAAAGCCTGAAAACCACTAATCTGTTTTCCATTTTTAAAATGTTCTCATTTGAAGAATGTTATATAAACAAAACCATACAGTATACGACTTTTCGAGAATGGCTTTTTCCACTTAGCCTTTGAGTTCCACCTGATTTGTTGCATGAATCAATAATTTATCGCTTTTTATTGCTGAATGGACATATCAGTTTGCTTAATTACCCCTCTACTGAGGAATGTTTTGGTTGTTTTTCATTTTTTGGCTAAGAAAACATAGGAGAAAAATCTTCCAGGCTGAGAGGTTGGTGAAGTTTCTAGACATGGCACTAAAAGCATGATCTATGAAAGAAAAGAATGGATAAATTGAAATTCATCAAAACAAAACAAAACAGCCGGGCGTGGTGGCACACGCTTGTAGTTCCAGTACTTTGGGAGGCGGAGACTGGAGGATCCGGGTTCGCGGCCAGCCTCAGCTCGCGCATGCGCTCTCTCTCTCTCTCTCTCTGTCTCTTTCTCTCTCTCTCTCTCTCTCTGTCTCTCTTTCTCTCTCCCTGTCTCTCTCTCCCTCTCTACTTAGTGAGGCCCTCCGCAACTTCGTGAGATCCGGTTTCAAAATAAAGTATAAAAAAAATAGGGCCGGGGGGTGTAGCGTGGAGGTAGAACGCCCCTGTGTTCAATCCCTGGTACCGAAAAAACAAAACAAAACAAAACAAAACAAAACAAAACAAAACAAAACAAAACACACCTCTGTCTCTGCTAAAGTTTCTGTTAAGAGGATGAAAGGACAAGCCTCAGGGAGGAGAAAATATTCATAAGCTGTATATCTGATAATGGACTCATATCTACAATATATAAAGGAATCTCCAAAAATAATCCAATTAGAAGTGGGCGATAGATGAAGAGGTATTTCATGGTAGATGTGGGTAAGCACAGGAAAAGATGTTTAACATCACTTGCTACTGGGGAATGCAAATTAAGATCATTATGTGAAATCACTACATGCCAATTACAGCAGCTAAAGTAAAAAGGCAATGATAAGACCAAATGCTGGCAAGGATGTAGAGAAACCGGATTTCTCATACCTTATAGGAGTGTAGAATGGTACATATGGACACTCTGGAAGGGAGGGTGGCAATTTCTTAAAGCAAACAAACTTACAAACAAAAAACTAGGCATGCACCTATCATGTTACCTGACAGTCACATTCCTGGGCATTTATCAGAGAAATTAAAATTTAAATCCACACAAAATCGTGTGCATGAATGTTCATAGCAGCTTTGCTTGCACTATTTTTATGGGTGGATAATTGACATAAAACAAAATACACAAATATTAAATGCAACATGTTTTGGCAAATGCGTGCACTCCTTTAATCTGCCCTTTATAAGAGTTAGAACATTTCTAACACCCCAGAAAGTTTCCTTGTGTCCCTTCCAGTTAATCTCGGTCATGTTACTCCACACCTAAATCCCGAGGCAAATACTCATTTGATTTCTTTTGCTACAGATTAGTTTTCATATAAATAAAGTCACATATTATATATTCCTTTATGTCTGGCTTCTTTTGACAAGGACTGTGATTCTGAGATTCTTCTCTGGTGTGTATCAATAGTTCACTTCAGTTCTAGTGCCTGCTATGATTCATTGTGCGGATACATCCAATTTTATAGTCATTCTCCTTTTATTTTTTTATTTTTATTTATTTATTTATTTTTTTGCGGTACCGGGGATTGAACCCAGGGGCGTTCTACCTCCGCGCTACACCCCCGGCCCTATTTTTTATACTTTATTTTGAAACCGGGTCTCACGAAGTTGCAGAGGGCCTCACTAAGTAGAGAGAGGGAGAGACAGGGGGAGATAGAGAGAAAGAGAGAGAGAGAGAGAGAGGTGAGGCTGGCCACGAACCCGGATCCTCCGGTCTCCGCCTCCCAAAGTACTGGGATTACAAGCGTGCGCCACCACGCCTGGCTCATTCTCCTTTTAAATTGGACTATTTCCAGTTTTTGTCTTTTATAAATAATGCCTCTGTTAACATGGTTTTATTAGTCTTTTTTGTTAGATATGAGTTTTTACTTCTTTTGAATAAAACCCAAATAATGGAATTGGTAGGTCACACAGTTGAGTGTATGTTTACATTTATAAGATGCAATCAAATTATTTTCAAAATTGTTTACATCACTTTACTTTCTCACCAGCAATAGATGAGATGGGCTTACTTGAAGTTCTTCACTGCACACACGTTTTTCATGTATAATGGTCATTTGAAGATATTCCTTGTAAATGCTAGCTCAGGTCTTTTGCCCATATTTTAAATTGGGATTTTTAGCTGGGCATGGTGGTGCACACCTGTAATCTCAGTACTTGGGAGGCTGAGACAGGAGGATCGAAGGTTCAAGGCCAGTCTCAGCAACTTAGCAAGACTCTCAGCAACTTAGTGAGACCCTATTTCATAAATTACAAAAAAGACTGGGAGTGTAGCTTGGAGGTAGAATCCTCCTGTGTTCAATCCCCAGTATCAAAATAAATAAATAAGTACATGAATTTTTTTTATTATTGAGTCGTCATAGGTATTCTTAAGTATTCTGGAAACACATCCCTTGTTTTTTGTTTTGTGAATATTTTTTCTCTAGTCTTTGTCTTACCAATTTTCTTACTGATGAAGTTTTAAATTTTGGTGAGGTCCAATTTATCAATGTTTTACTATTTTATTTACTACTTTCTGTGTCTTGTCTAACGAATCTTTTCCTAATCCCAGGTGGAAAAGCGGGCCTATATTTTATTGTAGGAGCATCTTGGTGGTGTCAAGCCAGGTGGCCTGGGCAGGTCATTCCTTGGGGAACGAAGTAGCCACAGTGACCCAGGAGGGTTGGGGCAGTGTAGATTTCAAAAGTTATTTGGGGGAAATGGACTGCTTAGCTGTGGGAACACCCCACACTCTAGAAATATGGGGTACAAGAAAGCATGACCCTCCTCTCCTAAAATGCTGAGGAGGGCCTGGCTTTTCCCTCCACAGCACTCAGTCTTCCCTGGCCTGCCAGTGTGGTTCTGCTCTTCCGCCATTTAGACTTTCTCCTGGTCAAAGTCGGCCACTAGAGGGCGCTGTGAGAACAGCTTAGAGGGCCAGCTTGGTCCCACTGCAGCAGGGATGCTCCCTGGGCCCTGACTGCCAGCCGGAGAGTGGCATTGGCTCTCTGTGGCAGGCAGAGGCTTTATGAGTCATGCAACGTCACATGGAGAGCAGGGAGGAGGGTGACCTCACTTCAGGTCTGCAAGGGGGCCTCTCCAGCTGGTGAGTTTCCTCAGAACACACCCAGGGATGGGGCCACCAGGGAAGCAAAGGCAGCATAGGGAGAGGAGATGCGGTTGAACCCAAAGGCAATAAGTACTTGACAGGAGTAGAATTGAGAATGTGGGAGTGTGGCTGGGTCTGGCATCTAGGGTGGGCCAGTGGTCCCCAGGTGGGAGGTTGATGGCATGCATTCCAGCAGGCCAGGGCAGAGCTGGCATGACTGACTTATGCTTCAGTGAGTACCAACATAGGGTCTGGCATGGGCAAGGGTTAGGGACAGGGGACTTACCTGTGAAGAGCGATGGACAGCAGAGTCAGGGGTAATTGTGGAAGAGGTCATGGCTCACCCGTGGCCAAGGTACTCATGCCTGAGGGACAGGACCAGAGCCAGGAGTAGGCTGGCAGGTAAACAGAGGGCCACTGGGGCATCAGATAGGGCACACCAGCCCTTACCATCAGGGAGATTGGACACCTCCACAAGGCCCTGGAAGTGCCTCGAACCTCAGGTTCAGGCCCAGGTCTCACAGAGGAATTACAGATACCTATGATTTCAGAGTGGGAACTGTGGTCATGAGTATCTGCCCCACACTAAGGGACCCCGATGCAGTGGCCTGGGGTACATTCAAATATTTAGAAAGATTTCCCTAAACCAAGACAGAAGGTGACCAAGGCCAGCCTCCTTCCAGGGAATTAACCCAGGACCATGAGGTGCCAGCCTGGAAGGCTGGAGGGCACTGGCTGTGTGTTGTGCCAGAGTGTGGTGACAGCTTCAGTGCTGGGCTCTGGCCTCAGACTCAGCTATAAATGTTCACCAGCCATGCTGCTGCTAGGAATCCTACTGAAACCCAACCAAGATACTCCTTGTCATCCCGTTGTTATGTTTTGGCTCTGGAATGTCCCCCGAAAGGTTCATGTGTTGAAGGCATCAGCCGCAGTGCAGCAAGGTTCAGAGGTGGAGCATGGCTGGAGGAGGTGGGGGGCTGGGGGCATGGCTGTGGGTACTCTATATGTCGCTGGCCTCTCCTCTCTCTCTCTGCTTCTTGCCACTATGTACTGAGGTCCTGCTTCTATGGACTGAAACCTCCATAACCTCTAAAATCACAAGCCCCAAGTAAACCTTTCCTTCTTTGAGTTGTGCTTGTCAGGTATTTTTGTCACAGTTGTGAAGACCTGTAAAGGTTCCCATTTTCCCCGGGAATACGTTGAGCTGCTTGGTCTGGCAGCAGGAGCCTTCCTGACTTGGCCTCTGATGCCTTTATCTTTTGACTATTCCACCTCTGAGGGAAGGAGCATACCATTCCTTCAGCATGTTTGGTACACACCAGATCCCTTCTGCTGTTTGCACTCCCATCTGCTCTGGAATGTTCTTTCCTGTGTGGTCTAGCTGATAAGCACTGAGTCATCCTTCAAAACTCTGCTCAAGCTTCACTTTCCCTGTGAAGACTTATCAGGCCAACCTAGTGGCAGATAGATAGAATGCTTGGCTGGGGTAATGATATCAGATGCTGACCACAAATGCATTCCTCCTTTAATCCTTCCAAGAGATTTCCAATTTTGCCAAAATATTCAACCTCCAGGAAGGCAGCTCTTTCCCCAGCTCAAGGATTAACTCTAAACAGGTGAAGCCCAGCATTCCAGCCTTATTCCCACCACCCCCCAAGGGCATAAAAACAACACTAGGTACATGTTCTGGTCATTGTCCTCATGCCCCACTGGACTGTGGTCTCTGGGTGACAAGCAGCAGAATCTGAAACGGGGGCAGGCAGGGTCCAAGCAGATGATTAAGAGTTGAGAGCAGACATTTTCTCCCCTTAGGTTCTCTCCAGGACCCTCTTCACTGGGCTTGGCTGGGAATTCCTTCCACAGAGTAGCCCATGGGGCCTTACAGAATCTTCTCGGAATCAGAGACCAGAAAGGATTGGCTCATGCTCATATCTCTGTGTGATTTTCTGTTCCCAAATTCTATATTCCTGCTTCTTGTAGTTCATTCAAAAATATTCACTGAATTCCTGCTATATGTTAGGCACCAAATGTTTGAAAACAACATTCTTGCTTTCATAGGGCTGACAGCTTTTCTGAGGGAGAGACATATCAAATAAGATGCCATTAGGTTGATAACTCTGTGTAATAGAGAGAGTCCTTAGCTGCTAACAAGAGCAGCCAATCTGGACAGATTAAGCAGAAAAGAAATTTCTGAAAGACCATTAGAAGTTCCTAGAAACCCATGTGGGATGAAGGTCTTGTCTCGGATCATGCTGTAGGACAAATTCAGGACTCAATTTTCTAGATCCTGTTCCACCCTCAGCTACCAGCTGGTTCTGCAGTGGAAGAAAATGAATCCAGTCCTAGGGAATCAAAGACCTTGATCTGAGACTAGATTTCATGCATATGATCTCTTGTAAAAGGTTAAAGAAAGCCGGGTGTGGTGGCGCACGCTTGTAATCCCAGTACTTTGGGAGGCGGAGACTGGAGGATCCAGGTTCGCGGCCATCCTCAGCGCTCTCTCTCTCTCTCTACCTAGTGAGGCCCTCCGTAACTTCGTGAGACCTGGTTTCAAAATAAAGCATAAAAAAAAAAATAGGGCCGGGGGTGTAGCACAGAGGTAGAATGCCCCTGGGTTCAATCCCCGGTACCGCAAAAAAAAAAAAAAAAAAAGGTTAAAGAACAACACAACAGCAAATCCTCTCCATTATGGAGCCACGGCAAAGCCCAAAGCAGGGAAGGTCCACTGTCAAAGAAAAACCAGAGTTAGGAAAGAATTAAAGTGGTAAAAACAATTCTATTCAGGACTGATGCAGAAAGGGAAAAGAGATCGTAGAATTGAGCTCAATTCTGATACAGCAAGGACAAGGGGAGACTTAGAGTCCAGAAACAGGGTTCAGGTCCATGGGTAGGATACCACTAAGAGGAAACATCATGGATGTTATGATTCGAAAGTAAAATGAACCTTGGACCTCATGCTCTGGAGGCAGCCATGCTGGGAGGTGGGTCCCTGGGGGTGTGGCCTCTGAAGGCAGGGCGTGGCTGGAGGTGGGTCCATGGGGGTGTCCCTCTCCCCCTCCTGTTGCTCTCTCTGCTTCCCACCATCATGCCCTGAAGACCTGTAGCCCCGGCTCCTGCTTGGCAGCCAGTGTAAATGGACTACATATATGGACAGAAATCTTCAGACCTGTAAGCAAATAAACCTTTCTTCTTCTACGTGTTGTATGTCAGGTGTTTAGAGACTGAAGCAATGGGTAAGAGAGATTCAGGCTAAAGCCACCTAACAGGATTCTTGTTGAAGTCGGGTCAAGGTGACCAGACATCACCTGGGGGTGGCGGGAGATGAAGGTCTTTGGACATGATGATCAGATATGGAGGACAGGGGTTCTTGCTGAATTGATTTCACAGGGTTCTTGCTCAATCTGGATTTTAAAAGAAAGTGCATTGATGGGCCAAAGAGAATGTTCAGGAGCCTGACTAAAGTTTGGCCAAGCAAAGGATCTTTGTCATGACTTCCTCATTTTTCTCCTTTGCTGAAATCACAGAAGCAGACCCCAAATTATCTTTATTTATTTTTTAACTTTTTAAAATAGATGTAGCCATATTATTGACATATTATTTATATGTTGTACAATTTACCATTTTAAAGTGTGTCATTGAATAACTTTTAGTATATTCACACAGTTGGACAATCTTCATTAGTGTATTTTAGATCATTCTTATTACTCCCCCAAAGTAACCTGGATCCAGTAGCAATAATGGCTCATTTCCTTCCAAGTTGCACCCCACCCCCATATCCCCAAAATTATCTTTAAAAACACAAATGTGTCAGAAAAAATTCCAAACATCCAATGCTAAAATACCTTTGGAATGTGAACAATTACACATGCCCAAAAGGTGATTACAGCAAAAATGATTTGGAGGTGCTGAGGGGCACTGGTGTGCTGGCCGGGTCCTCTCCCTTCCCTGTCTTCATGAAAGTCACCTGACCGTTAACATAGCTGGAGCCGCCTTATGGGGAGACTATGTGACCCCCATATCTCTCTAACTCTGACCCCAGAGACAAGAGCATTCCTCTGATCTGAGGGGACGTCCTGTTTCTGTCCTGTCCCAGTGTTCTCCCCGGGGGCAGCAGTGTCTGTCCTGTTCCAGCAGGAGTGATGAATGAGCTTAGTGTTTCTGCTAAAACAGACTCCGCTGCTGGACACCCACTTGGACATGGTGACACTTCTTGGGTCATGCATTGGACACAGCATTGCTCAAGGCTCCTATTCACCACACGAAGACATTTAGGGGTGGGTTGCAAAAGAATCCTGTGCCCTGAAAACCAGTGGGACAGGATAGCAGGGCAGAGGAATCCTTTAAGTCCTTTCTAAAGCGCTTTGGCAAAAGTTAGCTGTGGGTCAGACGGTGACTCAGCACTGGAAGGAAGTCCGGGGACTTGAACTAAACAAGAGAAAAAGAGAATCATTACCGGGGCGGTATCCAGGCGCCAGACCCTGGAATGGCTGTGAAAGGCTGGCATGGAGCTGCTGGGATGCTTCAGCCGTTTGTGTTATGGACTGGATGTTTGGTGTTGAAGCCCCAGCTCCTAGGGTGATGGTATTTGGAGATGGGGCCGTTGGATAAGGTCATTTAACCTCATGAAGGGGAGGGGTTTTCATGATGGAATTAGTGACCATATAAGAAGAGGAAAAGAAGGAGGGAGGGAGGGAGGAAAGGAGAGGAGTGGAGAGGAGAGGAGAGGAGAAGAGAAGAGATCTTTCTCTCTGGGCATGAGTACATATCAAGAAGGCAGGTGCCTACGAGCTGGGAAGAGAGTTCTTATCTGAAACTGAATAGGCTGATCTTAGATTTCTCAGCACCCAGAGCTGTGAGGAGTAAGAGTTGTTTAAGATAACAAATTATCCATGGTATTTTATCATGGCAGCTTGAGCAGAATAAGACATATTGGTATATACCTGCTGCCCATCCATCTTCCCCTGGAGTCCCAGGGGATAACCCTCCTCCCAGCACTAAGGTTTGAGGCCTGGCCCTGCAGGGACCTTTGAAGCTCTTCTCTGGTCCCATAGACAGCAGCCTATGGAGCCATAGAGTGGGCTGTGCTGCCCCATTTCTTAAATATTTGGAGCACCACTCATGCTAAAAAATGGCCCCTGAATTCTTTGACCCTCCTTTTATTGACAGATGGGGTCTGTGTCCCCTTCCCTGGGATGGCTGGCATTCTGGTCAGTATTCTTACAGCCATACTCTAAAGACTTGACCATGTAATTTAGAGGAAAGATTTATTTTCTTACAGTTTCGGATTCAGTCCATATGAGGCTGGGGACCGCGGATCTCAGGGCGTGGTGGTGGGAGGCGGAGAGAGGGAGAGCACATGGGCTGTGCTCTTCACATCATGGAGGCCGGAAGCAGGAGAGAGAGCAGGGGGAGGAGGAGCCAGATATAATCCCTAAGGCAGCACTCCCAGGGATCTATCCCTCCAGCCACACCCAGATAAATACATTACAATGGATTTATCCACTGCTAGGATTACAACACTCACGACTCAACTATATCAACCCTGAATATTAATAATTGAGCTCTTTAGGGAGCATTTTATATCCAACTATAACAGTTGGTGATATTTTTGGCCATTAGCGCATGAGGAAGTGATGCTGTGGGACTGCTGAGGCTAACTCATAGCAGGCAAGGCAGTGTCCTCCTGTCCACTGGACAGTCACAGCTGTCTGGCCCCGAGCCACCACATATGTCATCTTTCCACCCTGATGCCACCATGCTGGAGAGGCTGCTGCATGCCAGAGCTACATGGTCACTCCAGGATGACCCCAGCCTTCCAGCCCCCTCATCCAGGCACCCAAGGTAGGAAAGAAGTTTCCATGTGGAGCCCCCTGCTCCACAATCACCCCCAATTTTAATTTTACTTTTTTTTTTTGCAGTTCCGGGGATTGAACCCAGGGGCATTCTACCTCCGAGCTACATCCTCAGTCCTGTTTTTTTTTCTTTTTTTTTAAAACAGGGTTTCACTAAGTTATGGAGGGCCTCACTAAGTAGCTAAGGCTGGCCTCTAACCTGCGATCCTCCTGTCTCAGTCTCCCAAGTACTGGGATTACAAGCGTGCGCCACCACGCCCGGCTCAAAACTGATTCTTAGAGAAAGTGAGTAGGTCAAAGTCATGGAGCTGGAATCCTCCTCCCATCGGTGCGAACTCAGGATCCACACAGTTCTGATCTCTCACCCTGGGGTGAGCCCTTAACCTTTGGGCCACTTTGTAATTTTCAAACAGGACTGTGTTCAGAGACCATGGCCCCAAACCTTGCACAGGAGGGACATTTGGGGGTACAGGGGACATTTAGCTTTGGCAGAAGTCTTAGTGGAACAAGTGAATCTTTTGTGTGTGTATATAGTATGAGGGATTGAACCTAAGGGCTTTCTACCTCTGAGCTCCACCCCCAGCCCTATTTTATTTTTTTATTTTGAAACACGATCTTCTTAACTTGCTGAGGGTCTTTCTAAGTTGCTGACACTGTCCTCGAACCTGCGATTCTCCTGTCTCAGCCTCCCAAGTACTGAGATTACAGGCATGCACCACCATTCTTGTCTGTGAGTCTTCTTCCAATATAAAAATGTTGCTAATGGGAAAGAATAAATGTGTGGCTCTAACTGGCACAGTTTAGAGCAGTGGCACAGGGGGGCAAATTTTGGCTCAGTTAAAGGAAGAACTCTATGGATCACGATCACACTAGCTGGAAAAGACTGGATCATCCAAGGGAGGCAGTGAGTTCCTATTTTTGGAGAGAGCCAGTTGCATCCTACATATACCAAGTACAACCCAAGTATAGTCAGGACCACCTCTGTGGATGGGGGTGGGTCGGTTGATGCTGTGGGAGGGGTAGCCCAGCTGCAGGCTGGAAAAGGATCAGGTGACTTTTAAAGTCCCCTGAGATATCCGCTGCAAATCAGGAGGCAGACAGAAAGTGTCCTCATTTACAACAGTGGACCCCAGGGTCACCGTGGGCATAGCTCATCCCTAGCTTTCCCTCTGGGAAAAGCCCACAGGTGAGCTCAGGTTCGATCCCTCCCCAAAGCTTTCTTTCTGACCAATGACATTGTTCTCACGCTGGTCACAGTGAAAAATCCAAGGACACTTTTTGAATGTACAAATGTTTATTATTCAGAAACCCAGCAAATGTTGAGAAAGACAACCCTCAGCTTCTCTGGGTATCCAGGCTCCGTGGCCCTTGGGTCAGGATAAGAGTTTGGTGTGCTCCCCTCTTCTGCAGTGTGTCATGGAAAGAAAGAGCAGTCGATTTGGTCAATAGCCAGGGAAGTCTCAGCCTCTTGGGACAGTGTCCTTGGGTCAGGACATTGACTTGAAGTCTAATCATTCTGCTATTAGGATGGTGTCAGAGAATTTTTCTTCCATGTAAAGCCTAATGCTTTCCAATGAGGTTGGCAAATGAATGTTATAGGAATCCCAACTGGCATGAAAAAGTGTCCCTTTGTCAAGTGCACACAGGGTAAGCGCTTAACAAAAGGGCTCTTGTGGCCTTCTCACTGGTTGCCTGATGGAGAAGCATTATCAGCAGAGGCACCTGTGAGGAACCATAGTCCCTGGTTCCTCCTTGGGAGACCCTGCTGATTCAGTAGATGGGGGCAGAGCCAAGATACATGTGTGACCTGTACCCAGTCAAACTTGGGGAACGCCTGTCTAGAGAGAAAAAATGACCTTGGACCCCTTCCAGGCCCCTCATTACAATGTATTTGTCCAGCCAGAGGTCTGTTGAGGTTGGTGTTGTGCACACACCTGGAAATGACCTGAGAAGAGGTGGAAAGAGGATCCTGGGATGATATCACCCTCTGAGTCAGAAACATTGGAGGAAAGCACTGGAAACTGGGAGATAGAAGTCTAAAGCCTGCCTGAGCTTCCCCCCCCCCCCCCCATGGACCGCAGACTCTGGCTTCCTGTGCTCATCCTTCGGGGCTCTCAGGGGTCACTGCCCACCAGGTTCAGCAGGGCATTCTTGTAGTCACCGCTGGTTTCATCCTGAGGGCAGAAGGAATGGGGGGTCAGGAGGGGTGTTTATGAGGTGGGCCTGGCTCGTCAAGAGCAGCCACTGTTACTATTCCTGAGAGCTGTGCTCCTTGGGTGGGTCCGTCCCTTCAAGTGTTCCTGTGCCTCAGGCTCCACCCTATATTCTCCCCTCGTCCCTCTTCTTCATTGTCCTTCATGTCTCCTTTTTATCCTTTTACCAACCACACAGGAGACAGTTGTGGACAATGACTCATAGAGACAGTTCCGCTCTTAAACAAGGAGGGTGTGGACGGCTTCCTCACCCCGTCAGGGCCGCTCCCCATGCCACACACAGGACCCAGGTGCACCCAACCATTCACTTATTCAACACAATCCATTATTACTCAACACCTGATATCACAGTTCAGGGAGCCAAGGGTTAAGGTGTGAATGTGAAATGTCCCCCAAAGCTTGTGTGTCGAGGGCTTGGTCCCTGGTACTGCCATGCCCAGAGGTGGCCTTTGGGATGTGATTGGACCATGAAGGCTCTGACCTTTTCAGTGGGTTAACCCATTGATGGATTAGCAATTGGGAGCTGATGGGAACTATAGGAATCGGGACCTAGTTGGAGAAAGTAGGTCATCGGGTGCGTGTGTCCTTGAAGGATATTTGTTGTCCCCAGCCCTTTTCTCTCTCTCTGCTTCCCAGCTATCAAGTGGTGAATGGTTGTGTTGGAACATGACGTTCTTCCTCACCACAGATCCAAAGCAATGGAGCTAGTTGAGGATGGGCCGAAACCTCAGAAACCATGAGCCCAAATAAACCTTTCCTCCTTTAAGCTTTTTTTCCAGGTGTTTTGTTTACAGTGATGAAAAGCTGATCAACACACTAAGGTTAAAAGCAGAATGCCCAGTGCTAGACCTGGAGGCAAGGCCATGGGGTGGAGGCCTACATCGGCCTGGACCATGGCTCTGTCATGCACTGACCATAGCCTCACCTGTAAGACTCATTCTCACCCCTATAAAATACCATGGGTGTTGATGGGCATCTTCCTGAGATGTGGTGAGACTTGAGCCTGTTGCTCAGCAGCCAGCTCATGTCAGGGTCAAGAGTATCCCTTCTGCTGTGAGCTGGACCCCACAGGTCCAACGACTGAGCCCTGTTTCTTAGCCATGGACAGTTCTTAACAGAACTGGCTAGTTGAGAGTCTGTGTACAGAGCCCAGGGGAATGGATAAATCATCCAGCTCCCTTTTTTTTTGTGGTTGAGGACAATGTGACCAAGAGAGGGAAGTGGTTTCATCCAGGACTGTGTGGTGGGTAAATGGAAGGCCTGAGGCTAGTTCTGCTTTGCTCTGGAGAAGTTTAGGTCTCAGGCAATTAACTATTGCTTGATGGTTTAGGAAAATTTACTCAGATTCTTGGTGAATTTACACAGAATGAGCTATTCTCTAAAGAAAATGTTTGGTTAATTCATTCACAGCTCCCACTAAACTCTTCTTAAGTGACAATGTTAGGCAAAATTATCAATTGCTGGTTAAAGACCTGCATTTCAATTCTGAAATCATTAGCCTGCTAGGACTCTCTGTACCATGGGGTCTAACACTTAGGTTGAAGTGATCACTTTATCTAACATTTTGTGGCTGTTGTTCTTTGGAAGTGTATGGTAGCTCTATCTAAATGGAATGCTGAGAAGGAACAGAAATTGTTCCTTCCCTCACCCCTACCTACCTACCTGCAGGGGTGCTGCCCCATCATGAAACATCTTAAAACAGAAATGTTCTCTAAACACAACAGTCATCTTTCAGTATCTGCAGGGGATTGATTTCTGCACCCTCCCTCCCAAAAGACCAAAACCTGCAGATACTCAAGTCCTGTATATAAAATGATATAGTATTTGCACATAACCTACACACATCCTCCTGTCTCCTCCTGCAGTCATCTCTAGGTTATTTATACCTAATACCATGTAAATGCTATGTAAATAGTTATTATAGTCTATTATTTAGGGAATAACGAGAAGAAAAAAGTCTGTATATTTTCAGGACAAATGCAATTTTTTTCCTGAATATTTTTGATCCTTGGTTGATTAAAACCACAGAGGTGGATCTTGGGAATGTGGAACCCATAGTTAGATAGATGCTGAGGGCCAACTGTACTGTAAGCTATGTACTTCTTGGAAAATGTAGTTAGCAGCCTACCTTTGTAGGAGAAGTAGCAACCTGACTTAGTAGCCAATGAAGACTTAGGGACGTATCTGTCATGATTTATCTACTGATAATGAAATTGCTGAGGCCTTATTTTTCATGAATTGCCACCACATGAGCTATTTCCCTTGAAATTCTGGTGGTCAACAGTCACTCTGCATTTGAAGACTATAGAACATTCACTGATTGGAATCTGGTTGCAATCCACTGGTATCCTTCCAATTTATTTCCTTGAAAGTATGCTGCCAGGACCTCTTAAATCTAGATTGAGCGGGGGCCCCAATTCCTACCAAAGGATTACCCTCATTGACTTCTCAGATACGGTTTCTTCTGCAAGGATTTGGTGTATTTACAAAGGGGTAACTATAACTCGAATATGAAACCAACTTTCTGGATCAGGCACAAAGGGTCCTTTATGCTTTGATCCCCATGTGTCCCCTTCCCCAAATATATCCCTTGAGCTCTAACCACACTGCCCTCCTTCCTGTCCCCTGCACACATTCCAGGGTAATCAGTGAAAGTATGTGATGCCCACTGGGAGGGGATGGATGCTTGTGACATCGGTCATGGCATCCAGGTCTCCCGGTGATGTCTGTCACAAGCCGGCATTAGAATCTTACCATGATCATGCTGCTGAGGGTCTTGCCATACATCTTCTTGAACTGATCCTTGATGAGACTTAAATCAATCTCACTCCTGGAAACGATGTTCCTTATCAGGGTCCCATCACGTGTCCCTGCTCCCTGGACAAGACAGCAACAATTGCCTGTCACTTCTCACCTTCCTGTCGACCTCTATAGTCATGAACAAATCTGTGCATCAGGTTCTGGGGCTTTTCAAGGGGGGGGGGATGCAGGAATGAGCCTCTGCCTCAGCAGGGGAAGCACTAAGAGAAATGCTTTGGGTTTAGATTTTAGGGTTTAGGTTTTGTTTTAGGTTTAGGTTTGGGGGTTAAGTTGTAGGATTTCCATTTCCTCAATCTCCTCTCACTCACTGCCCACATCTCTTTCCTTATTAGATGCTGAATGCCCCAAATTACACTGAGTGTTTGTTTCACTACATCAGTTTCTGGACCCCAAAAACTCACTGCTCCAGGAAGAATACTTCTTCCTAGAGCAGCAGCATCATCAAAGTCAACTGGCCCTTTCGCAAGCAGTCTCTTCTCGCTCTCTTCCATCACTGACCAGTCAAATGTCAGATGGAGCTTCCTGCCCTAGGGAATCTCAAGTCCCCTCTTGTTTCTGGGGGCGCATGTGGCCAGAGGGCTTGACGTTTCTGCTATGGCTCTTACTTCAGGTGGTGTCCACAACCACACATCAGAGAAGGTGGGCTCTGAGTTTATTCTTGGGGAACTAATTTAAACATCTATCTTCCAATTTGGTTCTAGATACCAGAAACTGCACCTGGGATGAGTGGCTTGGGCATCTGGTTTGGTGGCTAGGGAGGCCTTTTGGACCATGGGCAAGCCTAGGTTGGTATACCAGACACATGTGTCCTTTGTGGCAATCTCCCTGTGAAGTCCTCCTTTCCAAGGGTTACTTGATTCCCAGCAATCCTGTGACCTCCAGTAGCAAATATTCTCTCATGGAGGTATTTTGGGTTCAAGTCAGGACTCTGACACTCAGCACTGGTGTGACCTTGAGCCTTGATCTCATCCCCTGTAGGATGGCAGTTACATCACAGGCCTCACAAGGTTGTTGTAAAAGTTCAGTGCAATGAATATACCTGCTCAAATTCCCCTGGAGGAGATGTGGCTTCCCTTCCCTAGACTCAGTTTGTCATTTGAGAAAGAAAACCTTTCAGATGCATAAGAGGTTAGAAAAAGACAGGTTCTGAGCTCCCTGGCTGTGCAGCTGGTCCCATGTAGGGATGACTATAAGGAAGGCGTAGTCAGAAGAGTTACCTTCATGGCATAGTAGAGTCTCTCAGCAAAGTAGCTGTGGAGGTTCCGGGTGCATTTCACTGGCAGACAGGAGAGTTCTGTTAGTGCTGGAGGTTGTAGGCAGTGTTGCATACACTGTATTTATTTATTTATTATTTATTTATTTATGTTTTGCCACAGGGCTTAAGGGTCAGCATTGTGCAAGGCTTGGCACATTTCTTCACACCCTGCCTAGCTCCAAACTGAGAGGCTTTGTGTCAGGCAGGGTGGAGCAGGGAAGGGAGCCTGGGGCACTGGACACGACTCCAAAGATCCAGGCAGGCAAGCAAAAGGGCGAGATGTGAAACGTACTGGGTGTTCACAGGGCTCATCTATTGATGCCAGCTTGCCCATCAGAGGACAGTTAGACCCATGGGCTCTCATACCCAGGTGTAGCACTACTAAGAATTCAGCTACTTGGTGCCACTGGCTTCAGAGTGCCCTGTCATCAGCGACCCTGTACTTTGAATTCCTATGTGACGAATGGGGCTCAGCCCAGGAGGACTGAGGCAGCAGGGACTGGGTGCAGAGAGCAGGCCCCATGGTGCATCTCAAATCACGCACCATCGTTCCTCCAATCTGCAACTAGGGCAGGGCCTGTGCCCCTGGCTCAGGTCCAGAAAGGTTTTATAACAGGGTTTGTTCAGGGTTTATAACAAGAACCAGGATGCTCCCCATGCATGGGCACGTGCGCGCGTGCGCGCGCACACACACACACACACACACACACACTATCTCTCAGACACATGCACACACTCATGCACACATCTACACATTCTCACATACACACTTATGCACACATCTACCCACTAGCATTCACAGATGCACACAATATCTCTCAGACACACATTCTCACTCATGTATAAACTCATGCACAAATGTACATGATATCATTCAAACATTCTCACACATGCACACACTCACATTCTCAAATACACACTTGTGCATACATCCACATTCTCACATGCACACTCATGCACACATTCCCACATGTAGTCTCTTAAACACACATTCTCACACATGCACACACTCATGTACACACTCACATTCTCACATGCACACTCACGCACACATACCCATACATTCCCACATGCACAGTCTCTTAAACACACATTCTTACATATGCACAGAGTCATGAATACACTCACATTCTCACATGTACACTCATGCACACTCATGTGCACATGCCCACATGCAGTCTCTTGAACACACATTCTCTCACACACACTCATGTACACACCACATTCTCACATGCACACTCATGCATACATTCCCACATTCAGTCTCTTAAATACACATTCTCACACAAGCACACACTCATGCACACATTCACATGCACACTCTTGCACACATTCCCACATTCTCAGTCTCTTAAACACACATTCTGACACAAGTACACATGCATGCACACACTCACATTCTCACAGCTCTTGTACATACTCACACATTTACAATTAGATCAGTCACACCACACTAACACAAACACATACACACACACACTTACACGGCACTGGCTACTGTGCAGGCAGCACAGAGAACAGTTCTTGACAGTGCACCCTGAGACTTTTGGTGTGGAATCGTCCCAGGGTGCAGGCTGAGTGCATCTGGGGTGTGGGGAGGTCCCTGAAGGTGAGCACTGGGATCCAGTCACTTGCCGCTGCCTCCCGAGGCCCCTTCTCCTTAGGTGCTGCCCCCCAGCTGAGCCCTGTGGCTGTGGACACGTGTGCACCTGGGCACCAAGCCCAGCTCTTACCCACGGTGAGCATGGCCTCCTCCAGTGAGCCATGGGTCTCGCTCTTGATGCTGTCCTCGATGCTCTTGTTGGCGATTTTCTCATACTCCTCAAACACTGTGGAGAGAGAACTCCACTTAGGGAACGCACGGTTAAGAGACTGTTCGTCATGTGCCACCTTGCCTCCCTGTTGGTTGCCAGGGAAAGAGTCAAGGCTCTCCCCAACTCCATGACTGCATAGGCTGCACAACAGTCACTTGCCACGAAAGGAGAGGTACAGTCAGGGCAGCTCCCATGCCCCAGTGTGGCCTCCGCTCCCTACCTCTCATCAGGTGAGTGGCACTGCGCGTGCACAAGATGGTGATGAATTTCATTTCATCTGTCCCACGAATCTTCTCACCAGCTGCATACAGATCCTAGCATTGGGACACCCAAAACCAGCCAGTGAAGGAGAGCAAGGAGGTGAGAACCTGGAGCTGGGGTGATGCTCAGCCCCTGCCCACTCTGCCAGGAGCCAGTGTAGCCACTCTGCAGTGTAGCCAGGAGCTTACTGTCTAACCTCCTTTCACTCCAACAGCTCTGGTTTAAAATCTCTCTTCCATACCGGGACTGAAGCTACTTCAGGAAATTAGCTCCCTCCCTGCTCCCTGGGCAGTGCTGAGCACCAAGTTCTCCGTCCGCAGGCAGACACATAGAGATCTGGACACGCATGGTCTAGTGCCCCAGGTGTGTGGGCTGGTCGTGCTAGGATAGAGCTTCAGAGCATCCCCCAACTCAATCACTCTCCTTCCTTTCTTCTGAATCTCCCCAAGCCCTGTCTTTTCCTCCTCAGACACCTTAGGGCAGAGACCTGCCGGTTGCTGAGCTGGGTGAGCCCCAGCCTATGTCAAAGCAAGCGCCATGGGGAGAGGGGCCGGGGAGGAACCCAGGGGCCAGCCCCCGAGTCCATATGGCATGGGCAGGGTGCAGCCTCACCTGCGCATCCTGGCAGGCCAGTCCCGGGTCCACAAAGCCGCTCACATCATCCCTGCTGCCCTAGGAACACAGGAGAAGCTCTGTAAGCAAGCTGGCAAGAACACAGCTGGTGCCAAGGGGGCAGGCAGGTCTCTGAAGACTTTTGGCCATGAGACCTTCAGCAAGTCAAGCCTTGGTTTTCTCATCTGTACAATGGGAGAAGCAGGGCGGCTTCACAGTGAATGGGATTCAGTGAGCTAAGTTAGGAAAGAGCCTGGCATGGGAGCTGCATGAAGGACCTGCTCAGTGCCAGGTGTTCTCCATTTCTGGGTGTCCTCACTTGGCCCAGTGGGGAGGGATGCAGGGGCTCTGTAGTCAGGACCCTTCCACCGCACTGAGATGCACCCAGGCCTCTAGGTTGTCCCATGGCTCTGCCCCACCCCAGTGGCTCTGCTCAAGGGCTGCTCCCTGCAGCATAGCTGTTGGGATCCCCAAGCCACAGAGCCCCTAGAGTCTGGGCTGTGATACCTGCAGGAGGCACACCAGGATCCGCTCCAGGTAGCCGCTCGTGTCTGCTTGGATGTCTTCCTCCAGGTTGGACCCGTATTCTGCAGGGAAACAGGACCAGGAGGGATGGGTAGAGACTCAGGGTGTTCCCAGGGTCTGCCTTCCTTATTCCACCCCTTTCCCCCCACATTTTACCCCATAAAAGTCTCCTAGGAAGGAAAAGTCCTTGGTACAGGGCGAGGACACAATGCCTAGGTGTCCAGGTGGCAGAGGTCTGTCACCTGCTGATCATTCAGAACCAGAAGAGACATGGCTACTTCACCAAGCTCAAGACACAGAGAGCCCAGCAGGGGCTGCGGATTGCTCCATTTCATTACTGGGTTCAGCAGAGCCAAAACCTACAGGCAAGCTCCTCCCGGTCCCCAACATGCAGGCCTGGCTGGCCTCTGCCTTTTTTTGCATCTGCAACTTCTTTATCCTGCAACTGTGCAGGACAGTTGGCTGGAGGCACACAGAGATGGGGACGATGGGGCAGATGACCTTATGCAGACCCCTGAGTCAGCATGCGTATGGTCAGAAAAGAGCCACCCTGTCCAGTGCTGACTCAGCCTGTGGTAACGGCACTGCCACAGCAGGATGGACCATGTACATGCCCCCCTCCCCAGCAGCCTGTGAGCTCGGGTCTGAGTCCTGTCCAATCTCACTGTCAGGGGCAACCCTGGCACACATGGGTGTGAAAAAGCCCCCAAGGGCTCTTTCCAATGGGCCAGTACACTACCTGGCCCTTGTTCCCTGCCAGGGAACTTGCACCATTCCCAAGTGAGCCCTTAACTCGCCCCTTCCCCATCTTTGCAGCCCCTTACCCTCCTCATATGCCTTCATTATCTCCTGCAGCTGGTGTTTGGTCCGAGAGGCCAGGATCTCAATGATGACCCCCTCTTTGGTTCCTAAGCCCTGGGGACAGAAACATTTGTGTGCTGGAGTGCTCTGCCCATGGCCCCTGGCTTTGCCCACGCCCTCTTTTCTTGAGGTAAGCAGGAAAGCACCTGCTCTGCCCACTCTGATGGGGCCTCTGCTGGAGGTGTTACTGGGGGAACCTCACATTGTCTTCAATGATGGACACTTCAGGTAAGCCCTATCCCAACTCTCCCTCCTGAGCTGGTGGTCCGGGACAGGTGGCTGCTCCTGGGAGCCTAAGCCTCCTGATCTGTAAATGTGGATGACAAGCTGCCCTACCCTGAAGGAGGGATTAGAGATCATAGATGTAAAATGCCTGGCGCTGCCCAGGTAGCAAATATCCTGTCGATGGAAACGATAGGATGTCTATGAAAGCAACAGGAGTGGGGAGAAGCACAGGGTACCCCAGGGGCTGTGCACGGGACTGCAGAGGTGGCTTTCTAATTCCACCGGATTGACCTCATTCTGAGAAGTGCTGGCCTGAGCTTCATAGTGGCCAGTCAATCCTGGTGTTGGGTGGCAGCCTGAGCAGTGGTGGCAAGCTGGCTGGGCTCAGCCAGGACCAGGCGGCAGCTTGAGCAGTGGTGGCAAGCTGGCTGGGCTCAGCCAGGACCAGGTGGCAGCCTGAGCAGTGGTGGCAAGCTGGCTGGGCTCAGCCTGGACCAGGTGGCCACTCCCATTGGGGACTCAGGGGAGGTACCTTCATGGCATCGTGCAGTTCCTTGGCCTCGTAGCTGTATGGCGGGTACATGAGGGCCACAATGAGTCTCTCAAACTTGCCGCTGAGCTCTGACTTCAATGTTTTAGTGAGATCCTAAGGTGAGAACAAGGAAAGGCAATGGATAACCTGTCCTCCAGGCCACTGAGGTGCAGGCAGCAGGGATACGGCTGGGCCCAGGGCCCAGGGCTGGATTCCTGTGTGGGCTCTGCGCATGCTGGCTGGGGTCTCTTGGGCCAGTTCTTTAGCCTTTCTAAGCATTGGTATCCTTACCTGTTAAGCAGAGATAATAGAATTCTAGCTTCAGCTACTGCTTAATGGGGGACGGGGAGATGCATGACTCACTCGATACTCAAGGCAGTGCTGGGCACACCCTCAGCTCATGATGAAACACAATTCCCATTGGCTTAGAAGACTGCAAGTTCTGAAGGTGGTAGCATGGTGTTTGCTCACCATGAAATGGCTGTCACTTTGCCCAAAGTCAAGGAAGGAAGGAAGGAAATAAGGAAGAGAGAGAGGGAGGGAGGTACATATTGGGGGGGATCCTGTCCTCTGTGTCTCTAAGGTTACATGTTTCTAAAAGGAGCCACCAGGCCACACCCAGCTGGTTTGCACAGAGCCACAGGAAGACCAAGGGCTTTGTTAGACCTGAATTTAAATCCCAACCTTGTTGCTTACAGTTCCCTTGGGTAACTTTCTCAACCTCTCTGAATATCACATGTTGAATGTAGAGAATAACACATAGCACTGAGGACTGAGAGAGGAGGACTGTAAAAATGTGTTAGTGTGTACCTCCAGATGCCTAGCTCTGTGCCAGGGGTGGTGGGCAGGCAGAGCGCACAGGTGGCAGAAGGGATGGGGGTGCAGTGTGAGTAGCTCCAACGTGAGAAGAGAGTGCCTGTGCCATGGGGTGGAGGGAGCCAGGCCTGCATTGTGGGGGTGTGGGAAAGAGAGGGTGGTGGGCTTGGAGAGCTGGATGAGCAAAACTTGGAGTCAGGAAGCATAGAGCTCCAAGATGGAGCCTGAGGAGCAGCCGTGATGACCATGGTGCAGAGGGGGTGGGAGAAGATTTGGTGCCAGGCTGCCAATGGGTGGTGCCAGTCTGGGGTGGGGAGCTATAAACAGGCTTGCCAGATCAAACAGAAAGACTGGTTAAACTTGAACTTCAGATGAATGAAGAATAATGTTTTAGCAAAAGAATGTCTTGTATGTCCATGATCCCCACGAGCTGGCTCTAGAGAAGGCCCTCCTGGAGAACAGGGTCCCTCCCAGGCTGCAGCCCCGGCTCTCCCCTCACCTTGCCAAACTGAGCCTTGAAGGACTTGGCGATCTGCTGCCGCTGCACGTTGCTTCTCCTGGTGAGCACATCCGTGATGGCCTGCTCGTTGGTCCCTGCAGGGTAAACAGTGTGAGGGTCCCACTACCTCCGGGGCACCGGTGAGCACTGAGGAGGGGGGCAGCTGCTTGGTGGCAGAGTGGTGGGGACACAGCACATGTAGTTCCAAGTGCCCCAGGTGATTCTTATGGAGTTAAGCAAGACTCATAGAAAATTCGCTTCTTCCAGGCCCGGCGTGGTGGTGCACGCCTGTAATCCCAGTACTTGGGAGGCGGAGACTGGAGGATCCGGATTCACCGCCAGCTTCAGCTTCTTAGTGAGGCCCTCTGCAACTTCGTGAGACCCGATTTCAAAATAAAGTATAAAAAAAATAGGGCTGGGGGTGTAGCTCGGAGGTAAAACGCCCCTGGGTTCAATCCCTGGTACCACACACACAAAAAAAGAAAATTCGCTTCTTCCTCCTCACCTCCTACACATGCGGAGTTGGGGTGCAGCCCAGGCCCAGCCTCACAGCGATGGAATGTGAGGACCAGATGGCTGTGGACATCACCTCCAGACCTTTGGAGCGTGGACACGCAGGAGCTCCCACCCTGCTCTCTTCATGTTTGTCTTGGCTGGGAAGGTCATGACTCAGAGTCCAAACCACTGGATCTGAGACCCAGCCCAGCCGCTCCGGGACCGCATGGCCGCGGACAAGCAGGCTCCTCCTGGAGCCTCTGTTTCTCATTTGGGAGGTGGGGATGCAGTAAAGACTTTATGGGAAGCAGAGGACGGCATGTGAAAGTACATCTGGGGTTTGGCTAGGAACGGCAGTTCCTAATGCCCCAGGTCACCAGGCAGAGCCAGCTAAGGGGCGACTCCCTCCTGGGGTGAGACGAGGGCTTGTGCTCCAGGTGAGCTCATTCCCACTCACAGCCCTGCCGAGGGCTGCACTGGGCGGGTGCTGGAGACAGGAAGGAGCTGGTTCTGTGGCCAGTCAACACGGGGTGAGGTAGCTGCGGAACCCACATGGCTGATGCCCATGTGCCCTGGTTCAGCCCCACTGAACTCCCTTCTCCATGGTCACGCCCCAGGCCCAGTGCCAGCACTGTCTCAGGGGTCCAGAGCTCTTGAGGCCATTGTATGAGTGAGGAAGCTCAGACTGATGGGATGCAGTCACCTGCATAAGGACAGAGCAGATGGCCTCCCCTCCCCATTACTCAGGAGGAACATCTGCTCTCTCCCCTCCAGCCTCGGGGAGTGGCACTGACCACTGCTGGGGAAGCTGGGGACTATGTAATTCTCTTCATAGCAGAGTCATTCTCAGAGTATCATGGGGACACTCTACATCCCTGGCTATCCCCTGACATCTGCTTTCCAGGGCTGTGAGCAGAGGCAGAGCCCCAGAGAGGCTCAGCCCTCCAGTGACAGCACCGCAGTGCCCACTCACCTATGCCCTTCATGGCTTTGTAGAGTGTCTCCGCATCGGGGTCTGGGTTGAAGTGCGGGCTGCCCTTCACTGTGACACCCTCCTGTTCAACCTGCAAGACAGCCAAGCCTGCTTGAGGGCAGAAAGGGGCAGGAAGGGCAGTGTAGGCTCCTGGCCATCTCACAGCTCACCCTGGCAGGGCGGGCATCTTTCCTGGACACTGAGACCAGTTTGGACCCTGCAGGCCAGTGACTGAGCCCTCCAGCCCCTTAGCCAACAGGCTGGAACATCCAGGGCCACAGCTTGCAGGCAGAGGCCACCAAGATTCTCCTTCCCCCACCTGTGCCATCTGAGGGCCAGCAGCAGGAAGGGTAGGAAATGAGCGCATGAGCAAAGGCTTTCTGGGGCTGAGAGCTTGGCTGCCTTGAGAGCTTGCAGATATGGCTGGAGAGCTGGGCATGGTTTTGTGTCTTCAAGGAATGGTTTGAGCTCAGCCTGCCTTCTCCTGAGGAGTGGGCACTTACCTGGGATTTAGAGGGACCCAGCTGAGCATCCTGACAGCTCAGGGTGTTTGCAAGTCCATAGCCTCATGGGGGCAGAGGGTTAGGTTTAGAAAGAACTGCAGGACGCTCTGAGTACTGTACAATAAGCCGGATAACCAAAGTACCCTTGACTTGCAAGCCTCCAATCCTGGACTTGCCCGAGGGCTCTTTGATGTGCGCCTGCATAATTCCTCAAATGCATAAGAGATGGATGGCCACTCTTAAGTATGTGTTTTGCTGGGAGGAATGGTAGAGTGGAAGGGAATTGGAGATAGACATTGAATCTGAGGAACACTCAGATTCTTCACATGGAGAGGAGTTCGGTCACACAGACTCAGGTCTTCTACTCATCTGTCCACCTATTTCTTCCATTGCCCCCACCCACTCACTCATCCATTCATCTATTTCTCTATTCTCCACCCGGTCATCCAGTCCTTCCTTCCTTCCTTCCTTCCTTCCTTCCTTCCTTCCTTCCTTCCTTCCTTCCTTCTTTCCTTCCTTCCTCCATCCATCATCTCTTTCAGTTCCATCTCTCTCTTCCTTCCCTTCTCTCTCTCCATTGATCCATCCATTCCCTCTTCCATCCAAATCCTGGGTTAGATCCTAAACATACAGAGCGTGGCCACCCATGGTATACCTGTAAGGTTCTTTCTTTTGAATAAGAGGCAAGGCATCTTTCCATACTCTCTGTTTGGACTTCAAATGTCTGGTGAGAGATCTTTCAGTCTCACTTCTCAGCATGAGGTTTTACAACAGAAACCATTAGAGATAACTCCTCATGGGAGGTCCATCCAGAGAGCCAGTGTGGTCCCAGGTGTGGCCCAGCTGTGTGCACATGAACAGGGTGTCCCTTGCTTGTGGACCCATGTGCTGCTGTTACCAGTTGGAGACTGGAGTCTCCCTGTGCCAAGGGCTTTGGATGCCATGCCTAGTTCACTGTCTTCCCAACAGTCACGCTGGGCGAGTGTCAATGCCCCGTTTTACGGGTGAGGGAGCTGGGCTCAGTTACGCATCTCTTAAGTGGTGGTGCATGTGCCTTACCCATGGCCTGACTCAGAGCTGAGCCCTGTCCACCCCCACACTCTATTCATGACTCAACCATTCCCAGACACTGGGTATCTTGGGGTGCCTCACTGGGGGCCTCACCCGCAGGAATGCAGGCTGTCTGGGAACGCGGGTGGGGTCTGGGCTCTCAGTGCCTAGCTTGGCCTCCTGCCCCCAAGTCAGCCCACAGGGACTATAGCTGAGAAGGCTGTGTGACCTGGTCACCGAGGAGTACCCCGCTTGGCAGGGCTCAGGGCTGGTGTTCATTAGCATCTTCCTGGCTGGCTCTTTTACCGCAGTGTCCCTTCCCATGCTGGGGTTTTAGAAAAGCAGGGGCAATGTTCTGGAGATCAGAGCTGAACAACACCAGAGCCAGCTCTGGAAGGTTCTACTCCAGACTCCCTGTAGGTCTGTCTGGCCCCTGCAGGGCCAGCCTGGTGGCCAGTGGACAGATACCTTTCCACTGAAAGGGTGACCAGACGATATGAGACTCATAACAGCCCTGTGAAGGCACAGAGGAGTGGCCCTGCCTCTGTCTTGCCCCGTTATGGGGCTGCCCAACAGGCCTGCAGACAGAACTATTTCTTCCAGAGTGGCACAGAGGGGACCCCGTCATGAAGACGGTTGGTCCTCCTGGCAGCTCAACTGACTGCAGATGGGGTCTCCCTGTGACCTTGCTGCCCCGTGCTGGCTCTCCCCTGGACCATGGATGGGCTGGGGCTGCAGACTCTGGGCTCTGAAACCAGATTGTAGGCCTAACAGTTACTAGTGTGGCAAAGTCGGTACTTACTTAGCTCACCCGTGCCTCAGTTTCCTCATCTGTGCATTGTAGACTTGTTAAGAGACACTAACAAGGTATTGAATGAAAGGTGCCTAGAGGCATGTGTGCACACGACAGGGACATTGTTAGTGCCATGGAAGTCCTGCCAGGCTGACCAGGTCCCAGCACAGGTGGCCCCTCACCCCTGTCTGGTGGGGTACACGTGGCTGTGGGCACTTCCCAGGACTGGGACCTCCCTGCAGTGTCCTCCTCCTTGGAGGCATATTCTGGCTTCCAAGATGGAACCGGAGGCTGCCCTGGTCCTTTGCCCTGTCTTGGCTGCTTCCCTGAGGGCCAGGAGGAGAGCCCCACTTCACCCTGGCTTCCAGTCTATCCCACCTGTCCAGAGCCCCAGTAGGTATGCACCTGAGAGACCCTCCCTGTGTTGTGACTTTGTGACAAAGAGGTTTCCTGAAGCTGGACAGGCTGGGTCCCTCACAGAGAGCCTAGGGTCAGGCTGAAGAGAACCGAGCTCTCTCTGGCCCGAGCCTACTTCACACGAGACCTGGGCATGCCCCTTGATGGCTCAGAGCCTCAGTTTCCCCTTCTGTAAAGTAGAAAGTGCAGCTGTGATTTCCTGGGGCTTCTGGGGAGGAAACGAGTGAGGCATGCAGAGCACCCAGCCTCCTGCCTGCCCACGAGATGTCACCTGCTTGTCCCCTTCTGGTTTCAACTCCCGAACACAAATATGGCCCTGGACCCAAGCGTGGACAAAGTTCCTGGCAGTGCGTGGCCCTCTGTATCTCAGCCCCTGGTCACCCTGGCAGGCATAGGTTCCAGCTATACAAGTCCCCTGAGGGCCAGGCTCTCCTTTTTACCCCTTCCCTAGTCATGAAAAATGTCATGGATCCTTGGCCCAGGTCCACTCTCCAATCCCCGGAGTCATGAGCATTGATGGGTCTCCCAACAGCCAAATACTCACTCAGGTTACTCTCCAGCTCGAAGCCCTTCACTGGCTCCCCGTTGCTTTTACAGTTATGTCCCAAATTCCTTAGCCTGCCATGTGAGGCCCTTTAGGATCTGATCTGCCTATTTCTGTAGGTCCATCTCCAACTCACCCAGGACTCTCACACTGTGCTGAGCTACCTCCCTCCAAAGCCAAGCCCCAGCCTTTCCCTGCCTTTTACATACTGTTCCCTCTACAAGGGAGGTCTGCTGGACTCTCCCCACACAAGAGCCAGTGCACACATCTACATAGGAAGCTCGACCATGAATCCCCCTCCACTGAGTGGCCCGACCCCACCGGAACCTTCCCCTGGACTCCCCACCCCTCAGCTTCCCATTGCATCTCAAGCTTGCTTTCTCTGTCCCTTCAGTGCACCCATCCCTTCTATGCGTGGGTGCATGTCTCCAGGCCTGGGCAGTTTCTTAATCCCTGCTTCCTCCCCAGGGCCGGACCCTCCAGCAGGAGGCCAAGTGTGGTCTGAGCGGACCTCAGTCCAGGTTCTGCCTCTTTCTCTTGAGCCTCCCAAGTGGTCAGCCTCCACCACCAGGCAGGAACCTGGTTCCCTGCTCGCCCTGCTTACCCACGCTTTCCACCAGGCCATCTTGTTCTCCTTTCCCAGGGAGATGAAGGGACGCTGCTCGGCCTCGGCTCAGGGACCGGACACTTCTGGCTTCCACCGGGCACTAGGGATCAGGCGGATCTGGGACCTGATGGGTGTGGTGATGTGTGGGCCCGGGCCCCACCCAGTGCCACCCCTGCCTCCTCCTCCCCGCAGGGCTCTGCTTGGCTCTGGGCCCTTCCCCTGGCTCCCAGCCCCACCCAGGCACTGCCCAGGCCTGCACCGGGGATTACACCAACGCTGTCACACAGCCTGGAAATTCTGAGCCAGCTTTTGAAAGCCGACCTAGTAAACACACTGTGGCTTTGTACAGGTTTTGTGAAACCTCCATCATAACAACAGGACTAAGGCCACGTGTCCCTCCCACTTTAGCATGGTTTCTACACAGTTAACAGTGCAGTGGGGAGCTCAGCAGGCGACGCGAGGAGACAGCAGCCTCAACTCGCTGGCACGTTGCTGTGTCTAAATACCTCTTTAATCATGCAGGCTACTTTGTCCCCTTGGATCTTGGTCACAGCTCTGAGAAGCAGGTATGGGTTCTGCGTGCTAGGGTAGGGAACAGAGGCTCCAGTGCTTAGACAGTTTGTCCCAATGAAACATTTTGTAAGAAGCAGCCAGAACCGCCAGGCCTCTTGGACTTACAGGCTCCTGCTTGCTGCTGGGGTCCCCAGAACAGGGGCTGCAAGGGAGGGAGGGATCTACCACGGAGGAGGTTAATTTTTGCTTCTCTGTAGTTGGCCTACCTGAGGTCTCTGCCCATACTGTTCCCCAACACCTTTCTCCCTACACGACCCTTTTACCCAGGTAGCTCCTACCCACCCTTCAGCATAAACACCCTGCCTCAGAGACCACCCTCCATCCCAGGAGAGCTCCTATAGGGCTCCCAGAACCCCCAGTGCTCTGGGCACAGAGTGATAAACAGCCCCATGGTGGATTTTTCAAATCCAGTGAAACCTTGCAGGCAACAGGTAAGAATCGTAATGCAAAGTGCTCAGGCTTGCTGACCCCGGGCCCCGTGCTCTCTCCTCCACACACAGAGTCAGCGGGCGGCTCCTGCTGGAGGTGTGGGCTGGGGTGGTGGGGCTGGGCCAGAGGGGAGGGAGGTAGCTGTGTTTTGGGCAAGTGGCCACTGCCCAGAGCTGCCAGGAAAACTGCGGAGCTGTCATGCCCACTGACCCATGTGAGATGCCGTCAAAAGAGGGGGAGCGCAGCAGCCTCTGCGCCATGGGCTGCTGGACGGCTCCTGTGGGGCTCTGGTTTCCCAGACGCCCTGCCTCCTTGAGGGCCCGTGCCCGGGCCAGCTGCTGTACTGGTGCTCTCAGCCCCAGGGCCAGGGTGTGGAGTTGGGGGAGTGGGTCCCCTCTAGGAGGGTCTGGCCAAAGTCTCCTTGTGCAGGTGACTGAGACAGGTCCTCCTGAAGGAGCAATAGTTTGGACTGAGCCCAGAGAGAATGTCAGCCCCTGTGAACAGGACAGGCTTCAGGGCTTGGGGCAGGGGGAACACCAGGCATGGCCCTGCCTGCTGAGTCCACTGGGCAGCTGACTCAGCGAGGCCACAGGAGAGGGTGTGACCTGATGTGGCCTTCTCCCCACCAGTACCCACACCCTCTTTTCAGGCCTGTCCTGACCAGTGCCAGCAGCTAGGGATTGGCCCTCCCTTCCTCCGTCCTTCCTTTCCTCCCTCCCTCCTTCCCTTCCTACTGGGGATTGAACCCAGGGCACTGTATCTCTGAGCTACACCCCCAGCCCTATTTTTAATTTTGAAACAGGATCTCGCTAAGTTGCAAAGGCTGGCCTCGAACCTAAGATCTTCCTGTTTCAGCCTCCCAAGTACTGGGATTACAGACATCTGCCACCACCATGCCCACCCAACAACACACCTTCTTTTTTTTTTTTGCGGTACTGGGGATTGAACTCGGGGGCGTTCTACCTCCGTGCTATGCCCCTGGCCCTATTTTTTTTATGCTTTATTTTCAAACTGGGTCTCACGAAGTTGCGGAGGGCCTCACTAAGGAGAGAGAGAGAGAGAGAGAGAGAGAGAGAGACAGGGAGAGAGAGAGCGAGAGAGCTGAGGCTGGCCACGAACCCGGTTCCTCCGGTCTCTGCCTCCCAAAGTACTGGGATTACAAGCGTGCGCCACCATGCCCGGCAACACACCTTCTTTCTAAGCTCCTTCCTGGCCGGGCTCTGGAAGACCCGGCCACATTCATCATCCTTTCTGTGCTTTCTTCTGCCAGCCTCACTGGTCCCCTCGGCCCCAGGACACCTTGCTGGGCCAGCCTTCTACCCTCTCCACATCTGTGGGTCTGGTCCTGGTGGCCCTCTGGGATCACTTGTACATTTCCAACCTCCAAGCCCAGAGCCCAGAGCCGGAGTCCTCCCCTCCCTCGGGCTCCACCACCCACCCTGAACTATCTACCAAGTTCCATGTTGCCCCTGGGCTCCGGCATGGTGTGTCCCCCTCATCGACCCCAGAACCCCTCACCCACCCACTCATGGCCACACTTGACCTCCCACCTGTTTCCCCTCTCCCGAATGGCCTTTCTTCTGTGCTGGGTGGGCTCTTGCTGGGGCACCTGGCAGGTCTGGCCTCCACCCAATCCAGACCGATCCTCTCCCCCTGGATTCCCCAGCTGTCCATGGCCACATGGCCTCCCAAGCCAGGTCAGGAGAGGATCGGAAGCCTCTATACCCCTTCCCCACTCCCCGCTGAGTGAGCTGTGGCCCCAGAGTCATATGAGGCTTGAGAGACTATCGAAGCACCTGAAAGAACTCATTGTCCCCTGTGCGTCCCACTAAATTGGGGTAAGCCCTGGGAGGACCACCCAAAACAATGAGGATGGCGGAAGCTGCCCAGTGCCAGGGGCCCTCAGCACCTAGCCTCTTGAGCTGCTGCTCCCCACACCCCACTCCACGTGTCACTCAAGCCTCTGAGTGCTGAGCGGGGCTGCATTCCAGAACGGAGCTGAGTGTGTGGTAGGAAAGCACAGGATGCAGTGTGTGCAAAAGGCCGGGGGTCAGAGCTAGTCTTGGACCTGGGTGCTGGAAGGCTACTCTGAGACACAGATAACCACTGGGCCCTGCAGAATCAGAGGAGCAACTGTGGAAGGGGGGCAGCAAGGGAAGGGCGGAGGGGAGGCCTGGGCATGGGGCTTGGGTACAAATGCAGCCCATGCAGTGAGACAGTGCGTGTGTGCATGGGAGTGGAGCCCTTGCATGGCATCCAGCCTGTGCCTCATGTACAGCAGGTGCCCAGCTCTCTCCCCTCCTATCAATGTCAAGCTGAAGGAGAGAGACACGAGCACAGGCTTGTAGCCCAAGAAGGTGTGGCATATTCCAGCTGAGAATGGCTGCCAAGTTGGAAGGGAGAGAAGAGGGCGGGGCTGGGTATGCTGGATGAGGCTGGCGGATGGCAAAGCATGTCTGAGAGGAGCCTGGGTTCATGACAAGGTACCAAGGGGCCCTCTGCGTGTCCTCCCCTGCCCCGCCTGAGCGGCGGGAGGTGCAGGATCTAGTGAATTCATCCATGAGGACCCAGAACAGGATGTTTAACCAGCCTTCCAGGTTCTGTGTGACTCCAGGGCTGGTGCTCAGCCTCAGGGTGGTTTTGTCAGTTTAGCAGGATGGGAGGTGTGATCACAGGCTGGAAGTGCAGTGCAGACGTGCGAGCAGCAGACCGCAGAGGCTAGAAAGTCACTGTGGTATAAATAGATATTTATCAGGAGTGTCGGTAGAGACAACCACGGGGCGCACCAGACCCGAGTGGACCCGAGTGGACCTGAGTGAAGGCCTCCCTGACCCTGAACATGGGATGTTTTAACCACCTGTGTACAGACCCAGGAGCTCGATATGCCTCAAAGGGCCAGGTCTCCCGTCTTGATCTGTGTCCACGAGGAACCCCACCCAGCTCTCTAGAACCTGAACCCCTGGAGTCACCCCCTTGGCACCGATGCCTCCTTGAGTTGGTCTACTGTGTTCTACTGTGCTCTTTGCCCAGCACGTCAGTCCACTTGGCTCGCGTCTTGGCGTGTGCCTGAGCTCCAGGGTCTTCCTGCCAGCCTTGGTCTGGAAGATGGGAGACAGAGCCGCCAGCCTCACAGCCCCGTCTGTCCTTGGCTGCCGTCTCTCCCAGTGGGGTCCATCTCAGGTCCCCAGCTACACGACAGCTGCGGTGGACCCGGCTTCTCTTCAGTCTGTCATTGTCTCCAGCTCTGTCTAGTTGGGTTAAATTTCTACTGCCCTTTTAGAATTTTGCGTTGGTTCTTTTTAAACCCCATCGGTTCCATAATTAACTGTTCTTGCCTTATGGTTTCCTTTCTTCCTTTATTATTTTTTTAATGTTTACACACACACACACCGTGTGTGCGTCTCCGTGTGTGTGTGTGTGTGTGTGTGTGTGTGTGTGTGTGTGTATGTTACTAGGATTGAGACCAGGGGTGTTCTACCTCTGAGCTATATCCCCAGCTCTTTTTTATTTTTTTATTTTGAAACAGTGTCTCACTAAGTTGCTGAGGGTCTCATTAAATTGCTGAGACTGGCCTTGAACTTGTCATCCTCCCATCTCAGCCTCCCAAGTACTGGGATTATAGGCATGTGCCACCATACCTGGCTTACACACACTTATTTTAATGTCCCTTTTAGACCACTCTATTCTCTCTGAATCTCTTATTTTTGTATGTTGTTTCTTGACTCTCTTTGGTTAGATGCCTAGGATTTTTCCTCCTGGCTCTTCCTCAGTAGGAAAGGGTTTTCCACATAATCCTGGTAGTCTGGAAAAGAAAAGTGTCTATGGAGGGAGCGCTGAGCCTTTGGCTTTGCTGGAACCTGTCACACTGTCCCAATTCAGATTTTCCACACCACCTCACTGCAGATGTTGGCCAGTGGTGTCTCACCGGTGCTCTGGCAGGTGGCCTTCTGTGCTGTACCCTGTGGTGGGGAGCCCTCCTCCTGTTTTATGAGTGTGGGGCTGGGAACTGGGGGGAGCCCTCTGCAGCTCCTGCTTGTGAGGAAGCAGATTCCACCCCCTCGTAACCTTACCTCCTAACCTCGCCTGGCACGCAGCATCTTAACCCTTTTGGCATAAGCCCTGTTCTCATATCTTTGAGGTGCTAGCAGTCAATTACTGATTGAGCTTCCTTCAAGTTTCCTGCTTTAAAAATGTTTAAAAATATGTATGGCACTTAGAAATTTGATTGTCTTGCTTTTAGCCAAACTTGGCATTAAAAAGTTGTGCTCAAGCTGGGCACAGTGGTACCTGCCTGTAATCCCAGTACTTGGGAGGCTGAGACAGGAGGATCAGAAGTCTGTGGCCAGCCTCAGCAATTTACAAGACCATGTTCAAAGTCAAGAATAAAAGGCTTGGGGGTGTAGCTCAGAAGTAGAATGCTCCTGGGTTCAATCCCCAGTAATAAAAATTAAAAAAGGTTGTGCCCATCATTGCAGCTTTGTTTCTAAGTACCAATTTTCTTAGTGGTGTGTTTCCTCCCAGTAGCCTTTGGTATCCCAGAATGGACACAGAAAAGTCACACAACTGGCTCCACCCGTCTGAGTTGGGCATTTTACCCTGAACATGGGAGACAAAGGAAAGGGTTCAGGGGCACGCAGCAGGCTGGAATGAGAGTGGTCCCGGTGCCTGACTCCTGGGGTGACACTGGAGAGAAAATGGAGACATGAATGGGTTGGAGATTAAAACAAGGTTCAGCAAATAATGGGATGGGAGTAATAAGGCTATAAACAGGAAGTGTCCATAGCAGTGATGAGAGAGAGAAATGTCCCCCTTGTGTGTTCAGATGACAAGGTTCAGCATGTGGCTGGGGTAAGGAGATAGCTCCGGGAACAGGTCAAGGTGACCGCGTTGGATGGGGCATCATGTGAGTATTGAGGTTTCCCTGGATAGTAGCTGGCCTTGGGCCATAGGGCGTGTCACCCAGGTGCCATGTCTGCAGTGAATAGAGAGGAAATGGGTGGCATTGGGAGGATGGGGAAGGGTGGCTGAGCTGAGAAGCAGGACTTTTGGTTGGTGCCTGTGCGGGGGACCCAGACGCTTGAGTCATCGGGCCTTGCATTGGGGTAGTAGCTGGCCTGTGGGCTCAGGCCTGGCAGGCCCAGCTGTAGGTCTGTTGTTCAGAACAGAGGGCTGCTTGTTCAGTGGGAGCCCTGTAGGCTGTGGGCTTAGTGGCGGAGGGTGCCCCCCCCCAGGCATTTGCTGACTGTCCAGGTTTTAATGAAACATCTCTAGAACAGGGACGGTAACTCTAACAGTTGACAACGTGGTAGAAAGAGACATGCAATGGGGGGAAAAGCTAAATGGCAACACAGACGTCTTAGTCATATTTGGGCCACAATTCTGCAAACATTGATGCTTTAAAATCAAACTTGAATGTTGGTCTAGTAACAAATGTAAGCTCTGAGCGCCACCTTCTGGAACCATCTACCATCACATTGGCTGCCCCCTCATCTTCATCCCCAGTCCTCAAGAAGGCTCTTGGGCACCTAATGCCTGAGGCCTTCAAGGCAGAGTGGCCCTGGGGGAGGGGAGAAAGGAGGAGAATGCAGGCTGTGCCCCTCAGTGCCTGTGCCTGCCCTTTGGGCCCCAGGTGACAGATTCTGTAGACAGTCCTGCCCACTTCTGAGAGCCTGAGCCCTGGCCACCTGCCCTCGGCCTCCCCAGTGCCCAGCAAGTACCTCTAGGGCCATCTGCTCTCTGAGCCAGAGTTTCCTCCCTGGGATTCCCCCACCCACCATGGGGAACAGGGAAGTAGGGAAGGAAGGTTCAGGATTCCTGGTTACAAGGAATTGGGTCCTTCAGTTTGAGTCTCCCAGGTCAACCTGGGGCTCCTGAGCTGAACTGCTGGCCTTCGGGCCTGGATGTCCCTTGATCCCTGGAATCTTTGGCAGTTTTGAGGCTGGGGCTACCTCCTCCAGAATGATGCAGGCACTGACACTCTGCCTTGTGTCCTCATTTGCTAATGGAGATGCTACATCTCCAAGGTCCCTTCCTGATCTTTCCGTTTGGCCTGGGCCACTGTGTCCCCAGCCTGCATGACTTCAGATGCCTGAGCCTGTCATGCAGGAGTCCCCTGGTGTGCAAGGTGGGAGGGTATATGGAATGTTACCTGCACGGGCACCTGACCTCCTCTACATATTCGGGGCCCACTCAGGGGGTCCTGGTGCACAGACAAGGGGTCAGGGAACTGCACCGATCCTGCAGCTCTGTGTAGGCATCATGCACCTTTGGGCTGTGGAGGTGTGTGCTGCACACCAGGGCTTGTAGAGGAGGCCTGTACCTGGCCTGGGTAGGGTCTATGGGAGGACCCTGGCTTCAGGGAGCCCAAGAATCCATCCAGGCTGTGAGGTGTGCTTAGAGATAGGAGGGAGAGCTGATCCCTGCCCCCCCCCAGGAGGAGCCCGGCCAGCCAGGGGGAACAGCTACCTTGCCATCAGTGGGAGGAAGGCTCTCCCCAGCCCAGAGCCATTGCCAGTGTCCAGCCAGGTCTGGGGTCCCTTCACACTCCAGTGATGACCTGGCAGGAGGCTGTGATGTGCTCCAGGCTGTGAGCCTCTATGGGAGGCAGGCATGCACACCCCTCCCCCATAGGGCCAAGAACAGAGTCCCCAGGTGCCTCTGCAGACAGAGTCTGTGCATGGACTCCTGGTTTCTCCACTTGAAACTGTGCGATCCTGGGTAAGCTCTTGGGGGTCCTCACAACAGCAGTTTCCTAATGCATCAAGGGGAAGAAGGCAAGCAAGTGCACACAGCTTGGTGTGGATAGGGCTCACTTGTGGGGCCTCAGAAGCTTGTGCCTGAGGAGGAGAAAGCAAGGGAGACAGAACACCCCAGGGTTCTGCCGTGGCACCCCCAGCTCACAGGCCCAGGGACTAGCACATGTACAGAGGAGGGTCATCACATGTATCAAGGCCTTCCCTGTGCACTGGAAGTCATCCCATGCCCTGTGCCTGCTGCCTGGGTGGTCATACTTACACCAGTGACATTCTGGGTGCTAGGAAGCTGCGTGCTAGACTCAGCTCTGTTGGGGCTGAGGTTTCTTCTCTGGTGAGAGAGCACACAAGAGAGCTTTACTTCCTCCAGTGAAATGCAGAGGATCCTCTGACACTCCCTGAGCTTGAGATGGTGTGGGGCATCTAAAAGAGAAGTCTCACTTCTAGAAGTGGCTTTGCCTCCTTTTAGGACACATTCTGTGATGGTTAATCTGGATCGTCAATTTGATTGGACTGAAAGGTGCCTAGGATTTAGAGACTTTGGGGTGCATTGATGAGATGACTGGCACAAGAAACAGCAAATCAAGGGGGAGGTCCCACCCTGAATGTTGGCTCTGTCCAATAGGCTGCGGGCCTTGATGGAACAAAGATGCAGAAGGAGGAGGAAGCAGTGTGAAGGCAAGCTCAGTTTTTCCTGAGAGGGTAGGTTGTTGCCACTCCCGCCTGAGGACATCAGACACCAGCCCCTTCACTCTTCCAAGGTGGAATCTCACCAGCGATTCTCCAGGGAGTTTCCAGGCCTTTCTGTCCTGAACTGAGGCTGCATCCTTGGTCCTTCATGTTCTGAGGCTTAGCTGCTGGCTCCTCCAGCTCTCTGGTGAGCACATGGCCATGTGGGGACTACACAGCTTCTCAGTGTGTGAACTGACTTGATATATCCTCTTTTATAATATGCACATCCTATTGGTTCTGTTCCTCTAGAGAATCTTGACTAATACAGATTTATAATTTTGGCAGCCAAAAAAAAAAAAATGGAAATGCAATGCAGAAGATGAGAAATTCAAGTACTTCTGTTTGCAAACATTTAGGAAAGGAAATTCAGGATAGAATTTGTATTTGAAGACTTTTGGAGCTTTTTCTTCTTGGAGAACTTGGCATAAGCCCCCATTCTTCACAGCTCCTCGTGACAGGACCACTGGGAATGGGACTCATCATGCCTAGTATTCACAGGAAACCGGGTGATTTGTCCTGACAGGTGCAGCATAAATACATTGGAGATAGTAGAGCATCTCCCCAGGTGACACATTCTTGCTGATCAGCAACAAACTTTTTGATTTATAAACCAAGACTCAATACATATGCCCAACTCAGAAAGAAAGACCTCTTAATCTTAGGTTTGGGGTTATTTAGAGGTTGGGAGATGGGGGTGGGGGTGACCAAGGGTTCCTACAGATTTCCGAACAGAGGGAGGGAGCAGGGGCAGCATTCTGGAGAGAGACTTTGAGCACCTGGGTGTGAGGTGGCGGCACTGTGAATAGCTGTTGAGGGGAAGGTACTCCAGGCTGTGCCATGTGCGCATCCTTGAGGTGCACAGTACCTGTGCCTCCTTGGGGAAGAGCTCCTTGCTGGGTGGAAGGGCGATTCTTGGGGTGCACAGTGCCTGTGGGATGGGTAAGCACTCCCTGCTGGGTGGAAGGCAGATCCTTGGGGTGCAGGGTGCCTGGGTGAAGTGGAACCATTCTCTATTGGGTTGGGGGCAGATCCTCAGGCTGCAGGGAGCCCGTGCATGGTGAGGGGTCATCAGGGTGAAGTTGGCGCACCTCCCCTGTAGGGAATAGAAGAGAGAGAAGGTCACCCAGATGCCATTGATATTAGGACAGAAGGCTGCAGTTGCCTGATTTGGAGTCACATGTGTCAAGCTCTAATAAAACTCAAAATTAAAATAGATGAAGCTGAGAGTTTATGAAGGAAGGGAGCTCATGCATGTATGCCTGTTAATAAGAAGTATCACAAGACTTTGCTGGAACCACAACATTGAAAAGGCTGCTGCAAAGCTTTCAAATAAATGGCTTTACAAATCAGCAGCTTCATAGAAACAAATAACTTGGATGCCTAAAGATGCATCCCTTTTTAAATCCCTCACACAAAAAACATCTGTGCATTAACTATCTCTGCAACCTTATACTAGTGACACACTTGTTATTAATCTTTGAAAAACCCTTTATGAGTTTTTGTGGCCAAGGGTTATTGTTTCAAAATTGCTCATGAAATCCTTCTTATTTTGCCTTTCAAATTTTCCTTTACCCCAATCCTTTTGTGCCAGTATTGAAAAATTCCTCCGGCATTAACTTCCAATAAAATGTAAAAGGCAGTCAGAGGCTGGGTGCTGCGCAGGCACTCAGGCCGGGGGAGGCAGCAGCTTTGCTTGTTACTTCAGAGCTCTCCCTCCTCTCTCTCTGCTCTTTGTCCTAATGATTAACCCATAGTAAAGCCTTTAGCCCTGGAAGCATGTAGAGACTTAGGAGCTTAGGAGCACCATGGAGGCAATTAGAGCCTTTAGCCCTAAAAATATATAGAAACAACTAAAAGCTCTGAGATCACAGTGACTCTGCTTGGCACATTTTAATGCCATAAAGATAGCAATGGTCTTATGAGTGGTTCTTTGAGATTACACACACCTACACTGGCTGTAATCAGTGCCTCTGTTTATCTCTTCTTCTTTGTGACCCAGCCTTAGTATGAGAAAGGAAAACTCCACGAGTTACTTCAAAGTACCCATAGTTGATGGGCAACCAATACAGCCCAATACAACAGAGGTAGAAACAAGGTAGATTACTGACCCCTGCACTTAGTAAGTGCACTGTCCAGAGACAAGAAGGCACTACCTGGCTAAGAAATAAGTTATTAACACGTTGCCTTGGTAATGCTGATAAGAATATACCAATGAGAAAACTGTATTTAAGGGCCAGGCTCGGAGGGGGGCAGAGTTCCATTTTCGGGCTTTCCTGCATATCTTCCAGGCACCCTGCTTTTTTCTTTTCCCTTTCTATTTCCTACTGCCTTCGTAATAAAAATTTGTTTAAGCTGCAACCAAGCTGCCTATTAGTTTTAATTTTCTGATTCAACAAATTTTATTTGAATCGAGGAAAAGAGTCCAGGGTGCCACTTCCACTGTAACATTCTTGGAGACCCAGGTGGGACATGTGGCTCAATAATTTTTAAGTAATAATTTTCATGGGACTTGTGTCCCGGTGTCTCGTTGGCAGCTTTGGAACTTTGGAGCTACCTTTTACATTTCATTGGAAGTTAATACCGGAACAATTTTTCAACACTGGCACACATAAAAAAATTTGTTTTCGGTACTAGGGATTGAACCCAGGGGCATTCTAACTCCGGGCTCCATCCCCAGCCCTATTTTTTACTCTTTATTTTGAAACAGGGTCTCACTAAGTTGCAGAGGGCCTCACTAAGTAGCTGAGGCTGTTCTTGAACCTATGATCCTCCTGTCTCAGCCTCCCAAGTACTGGGATTACAAGCGTGTGCCACCACACCCGGCTAAAAAATTTTATTATATACTTTTATTGGTGCTTTATAGTCTCACATCATAATGTAAATCACATTGACATACATGCACACAGCACTTGGTGCCCCCCATCCCCGGCTCCTTCCCATTGCTCCCCTTCCCCATACAGGGTACTGGGATTGACATTGGTATTTTCATATATATATATATATATACACACACATACAAAGCTGATGGTAATAATTCCTTCATTGATCCTCACTCTTCCCCCTCCCCTTCCCCTAGACCACTTTCCTTGCTCCACTGAGGTTTCTCTTCCATTATCTGGAGTTCCTCTGGTATCCCGATTACTCCCTAGCTTCTGCATATTAGAGAAAACATATGACCCTTCACTTTCTGTGACTAGCTAACTCAGTTAACATAATGTTCTCCAGGTCCTTCCATTTTCCTGCAAATGACATAATTTTGTTCTTCTTTATTGCTGAGTAGAATTCCATTGTGTGGATATCCTATAATTTTGTAATGCATTCATCTGTTGATGGGTACCTAGGTAGGTTCCATAATTTGGCTATTGTGAATTGTGCTGCTATGACCATGGATATGCATATATCACTGTAGTTCTCTGATTTCAGTCTCTTTGAAAAGATACCTAGGAGTGGTATAGCTGGATCACATAGTGGATCCATTCCCAGTTTTCTGAGGAATCCCTACATTGTTCTCCATAGTGGCTGAACTAATTTGCATTCCCACCAACAGTGTACAAGTGTTCCAATTTCCCCACATCCTTGCCAACATTTATTGTTTTTTGACTTCTTGATGATTGCCATTCTGAAACCCCAATCCTTTTAATATGCCCATAGTTTACTATAGCACAGGATTCCCATTGCAATGCTCTGCTACTCCCCCGAAACTCATTGTCTTGGGAGAATCTCTCTCTTTCTCTCTCTCTTGCTCTCGCTCTCTCTCATTTAGATTGGCGTATTTGATGTTGGAAGTGGGATGTGAAGCATGATCACCTTCAGAAGAGTAATTTCTGAAACCAGGTATGATATTGATATTGAATCTTTTGTTTTCCCCCTTTCTATGACTCACTTTTTTCTGCTTGGTGAATCTTTACGTAGGTTAAGTTCCTCTCTTTTGGGAGGAAAGTTTCTACTGACTTAATTCAGGATCCATTTTGCATATGGCTGCCTTAGATAAAGAAAGACTTTCTTTGGCAAGCATTTTCTGGTATAAAGTCAAATATCCTTCTGGATTGAGTGTTCTGATTTCTAAGAACTTACATTTGGTTGGTGAATACCTTGTGTCTTTTCTGGTGAACTCACTTTTGGTTTTGCATGCCTGATTGAATATTTCATTTCATTTGCACACTTAATTTTCCAAAGTGATTGGCAAATATTCGATGGATAGCCCACAATGCCAGTGCTTTAGAGTTTTGGCCCCATTTCTGGTTTTCCTGATTATTTCATGGGGACGTGCAGGTGTGTTTGGTGTGGAGAGGATTCAGAGGGAATCTGCTGACATCAAAATCCCAAAGTTAGGATCTTGGACTTTCCTAGAGAAAGCAGGAGAGCTATAAGGCAGGGTTCCCGGGCAGTTGAGAGCCCTGCTTCAGGTTTATCACACCTATCCCTCAGTTTATTTCCCTCCAGGGGCAAGAACTGAAGGAGAAGAATGCAGGGGCCCCTTGGTCATGAATGCATACTGTGGCCTATCTGCTATCAAGCTTCCAATGTTACCCAGAACAACAGTTTCCCAGCAAACATAGAAGAGTTTGAATTGAGAAGGAGGTCTGCAAATGACATAGCGTGAAAATCAAGACATGGATATATGCACAAATGTTTTGCATGCATCACATTTAGTACTGCAGAAAGACGCACTTTCCAGATTTTCCATAGATTACCCTGACAGTGTGACACCAGGAATGAAAACAAGACTAGGTACTATTCCCCCTCCCTCCGGGGTTAGTTCACATCTTGGCCCTACTTCTTGGCAACCATGTCATTCTGAGCCCATCACTAAACATCCATCACTAAACATCTGTGAAATGCAGAGAGTAGGGACTGCCTTTCAGCTCAGAGAGGGAGCCACACACATAACGTGGAGCCTGCAGCCAGGCTGATGGGCGCTGGTCCTATTTCCTCCTGGCTCTGTGACAAGGGACAGATTACTTGACTTTGTAGGGCCTGTAGTTTCCCTCCAACAATGGAGTGGTTGGTTGGACTAGAAGCATTAGTTTGTGGAAATGATGCAAAACAGTGTCTGTATAAACATCAGCTGCCATCTTCCAGGACTGTAGCAGGAATGTACTGAGCTCTAAATCCTGGCAGGCCTCCCACATTGTGGGTGCAGGATGGTGCTCATCAGAAAGGCTGGCCAGTATTATGGGGTTCCATTTAGGAAAAGGGTGAGGTTTCCCATCATTAGCCTGACTTTCCTAACTGACTTAGTTCTGTTTTCCATCAAGTTAATGGGAAGTCATTAACTTGAATATTTCTGCTTTATTTTGTATATGTTCATGTGGAAGAAATGGTCTCCAACGGGATAGGATTAGAAAAGTTCCTTTGAGGCACTGAGGCCATGGCGTTTCTGTTTAAGTTTCCAGCCAGCCCAGATCTACTAAACATCCACACGTCCAGCCACTGAGGGCCTGAGTTGGCCCAATTCATGCAGCGTGGCCCATGCAGTGGTCAACCATCCTTGGGGGATGACCATCTTCCAGGCCCCAGGCTGTGTCAGTGTAGAGGGTTGGAGCTGGGGGTCCCAGGCATTTGAGTCCCAGAACAGTTGGGAAAAGATTCTCTGAGCTGGGCGGCCTTCTAGTGGTTTGGGAGTCACCATCCAGTGGTCAGAAGGCTGACTGGATAGAAAGCCAGATAGAAAGCCTTCCTTCTGGAAAGGAAGGGAGACAGGCTTGGCTTCAAGTTCAGCTTTCTGAGCCTCTGACTTGACCTGGGACAAGTTGATGAACCTCTCTGTGCTTCAGCCCCTCTGGGCAAACTGGGAAAACACTAGCACCTACTGTCCTGTCACTGGGAGGATCTCAACAGGGAACACAGGGAAAGTCCTTGGGCTAGCAGCTGGCCCACAGGGGACTCAGTAAGCAGCAGCTGTCAGGATTATGACCCTCCAAGTAGGACCATCCAAATGATTGATTTCTCCCCACAGTCACCAGACAATGACACACGAATGGACCTTTACTACCCAGGAAGCGGGTCAGCGATGGCCAGCACTGTCACCATGCCCGCCAGCCCTCCTGGTCCCAGTGACCAGTCTGAGAGCTTCTTGAGAGCTGTGTCCCAAGTCTTAGGTGTTCCTCCTCAGCATGTATCACTTTTAGCACTGCAGAAAGATGCCCTTTCCAGATATTTCTACAGTTATCCTGACAACATGACACCAGCGATGGAGCGCCGTGTCCCAAGTCTTGGGTGCTCCTCCTCGGCATGTGCCCAAGCCTGGCTCTGAGCCATCATCCCAGAGGGCAACTGGCAAGGGCAAAGGCAGTGACCATTCTGTACATTGGGGGCATCCCCGTGTCTGGCTCACCTGGTCCCTGGGCTGACACAGCATCAGTGGCACCTGGTAGTGGCAGCTTGGGGGGGCGTAGTGGCAACAGGAATCCAGATTGCCCTGAAAAACAGGCATGGCCACGATGAAGCAACACGGTATGGTCACTGCCTCCAGAAGGAGTTGGGACCCCAAAGCTCCTGACAAAGCTCTAGCCTGGTCCTGGGGACAGTCCCTGTGTCCTTCTGTATCTGGGTCATAGTCTGGATCATAATCAGACATGGAGAGTTTGGAATCTGGACAAAACAGTGTTTTTGGTAGGAAAGGAGGCCAGGATCAGGCCTTGGAGAGAAGTTCGAGGGTGGAGGGATATGTGGAAGGCAAGCAGACGTCCTGGGGGAAGGTGAGGTGTGCGCGGGGGCCTGGGAAGAAGCTCCAGGAAGGGGAGGGACCTGCATTTGGGGTCACACAGGAGAGAGCAAAGAAGAGGCCCCATGTCCCGCTCAGAGAGCAGTCACCTGGGACCAGGGCAGACAGAAGGGGAAGGCAGGAGGCAGGCCAGCAGAGGCCCCGGCCCAGGGGTGGGCAGCACCATGGCCGCAGGACCTGCGGGTCAGGCCCCTGGGGGCCTTGTGGGGGTTGGGGCCAGGCCCTCGGGCGTCCTGCCTCTCTGGAGGGTGTGATTTGGTTTCTCTGAGGCCACAGTCAAGGGAGAGGCAGGGTGGCCTCTCAGCTGGCCCGTGAAGCTACAGAGCGGCCGGAAGCTCCCAGGAGGAAGTGAGGGACCCACAGCAGACAGAGGCAGGACCAGGGAGGTGGAGGATAGAGCCAGGGGGTCTTGGGGATTCTCTCTTCCTCAAGGCCACCTCATGGGTGGCCATGTCCATCCCTGTCCAGACCCCGGCTGCTGCCTGGCTGGCTTCTCCCTCTCCATGGTGGGCCCTGGAACTTTCGGGCAGAGGAGGCTTCCAAAGGCTGAACGGCTCTGTTCATTTTCCTGGGCTCAACTCCTGCACAGAGAACTGTGATACCCTTTTGGGTCTCCAACTTGACCCTCCTCCCTGTGGCTCTTGTCATCCCATCTCAGCAGGCAGCAGGGCCACTGGGTCAGCTCTTGTCCTCATGCTGCATAAAGAGCCCGAAGCCAGGGCTGGCCAGCCCTGGCATTTCAAGTTGGGCATGAAGTGGCTCAGGACTGCTTCTTCTTTTTTAAATTGTCCCTGACCTTGCAGGCCTCCCTGTGACTCATTGCATCTTGACTCATGTACCCACAGACCTGGAATCTGACACCTGGATCACTGCCAGGTGTCAGAGGACAATGCCTCTGAGGACCAGGCACTGGTCAGAAGTCAGCCAAAGGCCACTTCCCAGACTCCTGGACACTGACACAGCAGGCCCCTGGGGTGGGACAGGCAGGCTCGCGTGGGTGAGCCCTCATGTCCACTGTTCTCCCTGGCTACAAAGGCGTTGCGAGTCTCTGGTTGTCCTTTGGCACTGGTGATCCAGGACCAGTCCCACAAAGCCATGTGCCCACCCAGGTCCAGGCCTTTGTGTGGCGAACCAACTGCCACTGTCCTGGGCCCAGCCTGCCCCCCCCCCCCACCAAGAGGCCTTTCCCACCTGCAAGGCTCTGTTTCCGCACCCGCAGCAGGAGATGATAATGGTGGGGCAAGTGTTCACGGGGGCTGGAGGAGGTGGCGGTGTCTCTTCTGGCTCCTAGGAGAGCAAGGTGTCTGTCTGTGTCCTTATCTGCAGCTCCAGGGGAGCTGGACACGTGTCCTTCGTGCAGGCATCTGGCACTGTGGGGCTCCTTGGCTAATGCTCTGGGTATGTGGAAGGACCAGTATGTAGCCCCCACAGCAGGGGAGTTTCTGTGAGAATGGACACACTCCCCTGGCTTGGAAATCTCTTCCCCAAACTCTCAACAATTATCTCTGGCCCTTGGCTCACCCAAGGCCACCCTCACTGGCAGGAGCCTGGCCTGGAGGCTGTGCAGTGGCCCAGAACTCACAGGGGACTGTCCCCAACACCTGGCTCTGGCCTGTGAAGGTGCAGCTTCCCCAGTTCACTCTGCAGCCCGCTCAGGGCCACAGGGCAGGGAGGCCTGCTTCCCGCCACATCCCAGGCCCCGGGCCCTGCCCCAGACATTCACTTCTTCTCAGCCCTGGGTTGGACCCCAGACCCCGTGAGCCACCTGCTGTGGCTGCTCACCCAGCCTCGGTGCCCGTGTCACCTGAAAGGGGTCCCTGACAGCCAAGATGCCCTCCAGCTCCTCAGCCCAGGGGTCCCTAAGGCTGACCCCAGCCAAGGCCTCGCCTCTGGACCGAGATGCATCTAAAGGAGCCAAACAGGCCTCCAGAGGCTGGAGATGGGGGCCAGGCCCTGAAGCACAAGACTCTGTTTCCAGCAGCCCTGAGCACTCGGCATCCTACAGAGGGAACTTTGGGTCCACACAAAGCCCAGCTATTCAGTAGGGATGGCCACGTGTGCCACACAGGTCCCCAGATTTCCAGTTCTGTGACAAAGGTCATGATCTAGAGTTGTTGGGAGCCTGGAGGGACATTGACTGGGTGACATCACTGAGAGTCCCCCCTCCTTCCCAGACCACTGCTTGGCCCTCTGTATCCTCTCCTGTGTCAGGCAGGGGAGAAATTCTAAGCACAACCTACATGATGCCTCTTTTGAAGCTCAGTGAAAATCTCAGCATGAGACACTCAAGATTCAAACTTCCACTTACCATTTCTGGAGTGGGTGCAGGTGGTGGCTCCTTGACAGGCTGGAAAGTTAAACAGACAGGGACAGGGGTGAGGGGGTGGGTGGGCTCTCCTCAGCCCTGCAGACAGAGGGGACCCTGGTGTGGAGCAGGGGAGAGGAACTGGCCAAGGTGCTGGTCCCAGGAGAGGCCCAGCTGCTGGAATCCAGGCTCACCTGCCCAGACCCCACCTGGAGCCAGAGCACGTCCGGCCTCCCTCCCTTGGGAGAACCTGCTGTCCCTGGGGCCCTCAATGCCTCCCCGCTCCTCAGGATGGGCGCTGGCCTTTCTCTGCTCGCTGCTCCCTGGGCAGAGACTGGTTCCGCCTGCTCTGTGCTGGGGCTTCTATCCTTCCCATGCCTGACTTTCCACTTCCTTCCAACAGCTCTCTGGAATGTTCTTCCACCCCCAGCTCCCAGAGCCTGTCTTCCCTCCTGCCCCCATGGCGCCTCTTGGTCCTTTGTGACTGCTCTGCTCCTCCCAGGGCACTGGCTGCACCCTACATGGGTGACATCTCACTCCTGCCTGGAGCCAATGCAGGACTCTGCGCTCCCTGAGGGCAGGATGAAGGCTGCTTGACTCAGGACCTCCCGACCCCAGCCAGGGGCCGTGTACACTGGTGCTCAGGAGTGAGAATAAGGAATGGTGGAAAGCACTAGAAACATGCAGAGACCCATGTTGGATTTTTGTTTTTTGGTACTAGGGTCAGACCCAGGGGCATTCTACCTCCAAGCTACACCCCCATCCCTATTTTATTTTTATTTTTAAACAGGGTCTCACTAGGTTGATAAGAGTCTCACCACTTGCTGAGGCTGTCTTCAAACCTGAGATCCTCCGGTTTCAGGTGTGCTCCACCACCCCAGGCCCATGTTGGTTTTAATGGCCTCTCTGCCCCAGAAATCCTCTCTGATCATCATCATCCTGCATTTGGGTATTTCATGGGGGACCCTCTCCTCCCTCCACACAGAGGCCGCCCCTGGGTCTTTGTTCACTTGAGGAATACAGATGTCTGGATGCAGAAAGCTGGCGCTGGTCTCAGGGGTACCAGGGTATCCTGTCTCCAGGGCCCATGGTCTCTGTGCCCAGGGTCCAGGCCTACCACTGCAACTCCCTGTGGCAGCCTGTCAGGAGGCCCCACGTGAGTCCAGGTTGTCTAGGTGCTGGAAATATGAGGGCAGATTGCCCACTTCAGCTGGATCCTGTGACGGCCTCAGAGCTGATGGAAAACTGCTCACAGCCGGATTATGAGGCTGTCACGTGTCTGTGTCCATTGGACGGGAGGCATGTGCCTGGACCCCAGGCCTGGGCAGACGGGGAACTCACCCTCCTGCGACACAGTCTCCAGCAGCAGCACAGCAGCAGTGGGATTACTAGCAGGGCCGGCAGGAAGGCCAGTAAGCGTGGGTCAGAGAGCTTGCCAACTCTGCTAACAGGGACAATGTCACGCTGTAGGAGAAGTAGCTGGCTGTTGCTATCAATGGTGGAAGCCTGGAGAGACAAAGGGCTCCTGCCCCAGTGCCCCACTGCACCCCATCCTCCAACTCTCTTTCCCCTAGGGCTGCCTGAAGAGCCACAGTGGGTGAGGGGTGAGGGCTCAGATCACAGGGCCCTGCACACTCTACCTCTTGCCCTACTTGAAGGCTCTGGCCTGAGCTCAGGCCAGGAACCTCCATTGCTAAAGAACCCAGCCTCTACTGTTTGCCTAAGCTTCATGAGGGCCACAAAAACAACAGGTGCCCAGATAGGGGTGGGTCACCCTGCTAGGGCCCTCAGACAGGTGCAGACCCAAGGGCAGGAGACCCAGGTCGGCCTCCCAGGTCTCTCCCCCCTTCCTGGTTCTGCATCTGGGCTCGCCCCTCCTCTCTCTGAAGCCCAGCTGCACAGCTGCATGGCGGAGGGGCAGCCCTCCTTCCTGAGCACTCCTGGACTCAGAGCCTTTATGGACAGTCCCAGCTGAGGCCGGGTCCACGTGGGGCTGATGGAGTGGGAATGTTCTCCTGGGTGCCATATTCCCAGTTCAGGGAGCTGAGGCTGCCCCCTGCGCAGGCAGCCTGTCCCGCAGTGCCCAGAGCCAAGTGCTGGCTTAGAGAGAGGGCTGTGGAGGGGACGGAGGGGGGCGCCTGTGCCTGGGAAACAGGTGGCTGAAAGGAGAGGCAACATGGAGCGAGGGTGGTGGCTGCAGGCTGGGTTGGAGGCACGAGCTGCTCCCGTGCTGTTTCCTAACTGCCTGTCCATGAGCAGGCATGACTTCAGCCTGCCGTGCTCTGCAGGGATGTGCAGGGACAAGCCCAGACAGACCCAGAGGGGGCCTGTCCACCACGTGGGGTTCTCACGAGCTGAGCTGGACCCAAGAGTGGTGACAATGGACACAGGCCTCCCTCCTCCCAGGAACCTCCTCCCCTCAGGTTGCCCTGGCCAAGGCGCCCAGATGACGTGGAGCTGGGAAAGCCACATCTGAGAGCAGCACCCTCAGCCCCAGGCTGCTCCTGCTGGGCTCCACACAGCTGAGAGCTGCCCGCCAGGAGCAGGAAGGCCCTGCAGGGAGAGGGAGTGAGCAGGGGCACAGCTGGGAGCAGAGAGGAGAGGTGGAGAGGAGGCTGAGGACTGGAAATGACAAGTGTCAGCAAGCAGGCTTGTGGGCAGGGGCCAGAGTGAGTTTGGGACCACATTAGTGGCTGGGCACCAGTTCAGTGGCACACGCACCCACCCCAGTTGATGGGACCCTGCAGGTCCCTGTGCCTGGGAAGCCCAAGTGGAGGGGACATGTCCCCTGATGTCCTGGACCGTCTCCTAGCAGGCATTCCCCCACTGCCCGCTGGAATCTGGATGGGACCACCCAAGGAGCCTGTCTACACAAGCTGCTCTCCAGGCCGGCCTGGGCCCCTCCGCCCCTCTGTCCTCCCCTGGGTGCATCTGCCTGTGGAGCAGGGGCTGTGGCAGCTCAGAGGGGCTGCTGTCCCACCCCACACTCACGTCACAGTAGATGCTGGTGATGTTGAACTTGTCCCCGATGAAGCTGGCACCATTGGTCAGGCTGACTTCAATGAGCACCTGCCTAATGCACAGAAAGGACAGGCGGTGAGAAGCGCCCTAGGGAGACATAGTTCCCACCACTGGTGAACCCAGCCCACAGCGATGGCTGTGACCATGACTTGGAAATGCTGCATTCGCGAGTCCCAGAGAGTCCACGGGTGGATAACGGGAGCTCACTGCCCAGAGCACCAGGAGATGGACCACTGCAGGGGTGTCATGAGGGCCGGCTCAGGACACGAGGAGCCCTCATGGTATCTGAGGCCATTGTGGCCATGGGCTACATAATCAGGGAGGTGAGCATGGTGTCACCATTGTGACTTTTATCACAGGGTCATTGTTTATCTTGGAAAGGCCACCTGGAGCAAAGGAGCCAGTCCTCACACACGTGATCTGCTTCCTGCTCTCGGCAGAGCCTGGGCCACTGTACACCTGCGGACACCTTGAAGGTGTCCACCCAGGCAGGTGGGGAAGCACCCTTAGCCCACCTGCAGATAGACACGGGCTGCCTGGCAGAGGGGACATCCCACATTCGGTACACATAATGGCCTGTGGCCTCCTTCCAGAGACACTTACTGTCCAGGTTGATCAATCCTTGGTCCAGGACAAGTTAGGGAAGTTTCAGACAAATTAGTGGATCTTTGATCTGAAAGAAAATGTCACGGGAATGTTCATGGAGAACTGACCCTGGTCCACTGACCAGCTTCACCTCTCTGCCTTCGTCCTCTCAAAGACACCTGCTGAGCACCTGCTCTGCCCGCACTGAGCAGCGCTCCTGTCCACCGGCTCACTGCACACGGCCAGGCTCAGAGGCTCCGGCGGCTGTGGCATCCCACCTGCACACCCCTGAGCTCAGGTGCTGGGCTCTCAAGGCAAGGGAGCTGGGGACAGGGTGGGGCAGATGCTGCTGAGAGAACCGGCCACACCCAAGCCATCCTCACTGAGCTGTGAACCCTGCTCCAAGACACTCTTGGGGTCCTGGAGATGTATGACTTCTGTGTGTTTAGATGAAGGAATAGGTGGCCGGGCACCCAACCAGGTCCCTCCTTCCCCTCATCCACAGTGCCTCCAACCCCACAGCCTCCACACGGGAAGGTCTGCAAGGGCTGGGGGCAGGTTGGTGTAGGGGAAAGGCGCTATGGTGTGAGAGATGTATCACCTAGGGGCACTTACCGATGACCGTGTTGCCACCAAATTCAAATCTGCAAATAACCTGGTCCTGGCCTTTGGCACTATGAAAACCTTTTCCAGTAACAACCACTTCATAGGAGGCTGCAAGGACAACGTTTGAAGGTCTGAGTGAGGAAGGGCTGGGTGCTCTGCTCCCTCAGATCTGTCTGTGGGCTTCACCCTGAGATGGGATTTTCAGGGGCTTAGATGAGGCAGCTCCTGTGTCTGCACCAACATCTCTGGTCCTGCCAGCCACATTCTCAATCTGGTGTCACTGAGGCCCATGCCAAGGTGACAAAGCTGGCGCTGTACACATGATGGTCTCCTCCAGGCAACCCTGACCCAACTGGCCATGGGAGTCTCACAACCCTGCACCTGCACAGGGACTCATTCAGCTGCAGCCCGAACTTCTGACTCCTCAGCGCTCCCTACACACAGGGGTGCAGGCTGTGCACTGAGCCAGGCCTTCTTGACAGAGGGTAGAGAGGAGTTCCAACAAGGCAGCTGGAGATGCCCTGCCTGCACCTGAGGGGCTACTAACCATGCAGGTGTCTGTCCTCCATGAGTGTCTCAGCCTATGGTGGTGGAGATACCAGGGGCAGGGCCAGGACGTGGGGGTGTCAGAGACCCATCCCCACTAGGAGGATCCCTCAAAGGAGGGATCAGCTGGGGATCAGAGTCCACACAGCATACCTCATCCCTGCCTCCTCCTGACACACCTGGACCACAGCTGCCCACCTTATGGGTCACCAAGCCCTTCCTTACACCAGTGTGGGGTTTCCCTGCCCTGAGGCCAATACACAGGGGCAGGGAGGGCACCTGGTGACTGGTCCTGCAGGTCTTCCAGCTGCAAGTCTAGGGTCGTTGGTCTGACAGCACCTCCTGGCCCAGGCATAGCTCATTCCAGTCCCCGGTGGCAGTGGAGAGGACCGGGTCATTTGTACACCGGGCCTCCTTGCTCAGGGGGCCTGGCACAGGGGTCAGATCTCAAGGACAGTCTGAGGAAACGGCCCATTCTATTTTATTTGGGATCCAGGCTCCTGCCTTGGGTTTCCCTGCCAAGTTATTGTCACCTTGTGTGTGGCAGCTCTGCACAAGAAGACGGCTGGTTTAACAGGTCAGCATGTGAGCAGGTTTTGGAGGCACCTGTCACCTTGCCTCAGCTGCTGGGTGGAGGGAGTGACAACTCACATCCTCACTCAGCGCTTGTCACAGCTGCTCAGATACCAAGTCCCGTGTGTCCAGGGGACAGAGACATGCAGTGGCCAGGCGGGCTGCATGGTTGGGCTGCTTTAAACTGGAACCAGAAGAGACACTACGGGAATGGGGTCCTCACTCCACCCCCACCCTCAGCACTGCAGTGTCTCAAGTGTCCCGCACAGGGAGGCGCCTGGGGTTTAGAGTCGAGGACCTGGATGGAGATATCAGAAGTGCTTACTGTCCTCAGGGCATGCCAGCCCCAGAAGCCAGGCCAGTCACCATCTCTACATCTCCTGGCCGACCCGAGGCTGCTCTTTGCACCCATCAGGCCACACTGCAACCCCAGATGTTTGGCCCTCTGCCCAGGCTGGGTGCCAGGAGTAGCAGAGTGCAGATGTGAGCACAGTCTGTCTGCCGCAGCCTGGAGTCCTGGAGCCTCCCACAGAAGGGCATGGAGGCCAGGACCTGGCCGCCTGGGCTGCAGGCTGCTGCAGCAGCTCAGCTCTCCCTATGGGGGGATGAGGCTGTGGCTCTGTGTCTCCTTCAACTGCAGAGTCAAATGTCAGCCCTGTGGGGCCAGGTTGGCAAGCACAGTGCCCATGACAGAGAGGTGGCTCTCCCCCAGGACCACAGGCCATCCTTAGTACCTGAGACAGGGACACTGGCTGCAGAGGCGCCTCCTCAGTCCCAGCCCTGGGGTATAGGTGTGGCCCTTGTGCACTGGGCGACTGAGCCCTGGCTGTCTCTGTGGAGGCCGTGGTCAGGCAGGAGGTTTCCTTTGTTCCCAGCAGTACACAGAAAGTTGAATTGTTCCTGATCTTTTTTCCTCATCCATTAGCATAATCCCTTGTTAAGGTTCCCATTTCATGGATGGGTAAACCCCGCTGGTATTCCTGATCCCACATCTGCCTGGACTTTCTAAGATGGGCTGCGTTGCTCCTCATGTATTGATCTAAGTGTCTCCCTATTCCATTTGATGGAGTTTCCTTGACAGTTTTAAAATATGCTTCCTAGCATTGCAGTTAAACTTTTATTGGGAGAGTCATTGCACATATTTGTCCACACCATCACTCCTGACACACACAGCCCACGAGTATGCTTTCCATAAAAACCCAGTGCACAGTCATGTAGACTCCACATCCACCCAGCTGCCCACTCACACTCCCCCACAGACACATACACCAAAACACAACCCTCATGCTCTTACTGTCATAAGCACACAAACCTCATGCTCTTACCGTCATCCCACACATGCTTACCCTCTGCACACCAGACACACACACCACACAACCATCATGCACTCACAAATCACACTTTCATTTGAATACTGTGCTTCCAACACACATATCACACCCACACTCCCCACAGAGACACCACACACAAACACCACAATACCATGAATACACACCACACACACCACAAGAACACATGCTACACAATACGATGCACATACCACACTTACTATATACACATGTACAACACACTCTGACATACACACCACACACACTAAGCATAACATGTACGTCACACACCACAGAGCATTAAACATCCATGCATGTTGCCCATGACCTCTGTACCTAGGAACCATAATCTATACAAACACTTTCTGTAGAAATACCAAACACACAACCACACATCACATATATATTACACATACCAGACATTCAATACCCTTAATACCAAATGCATGCACACAAGCCGGCACTCCACATACACACCCTAGAAAGCAACACCACACACATACACACCACACCAAAACACACGATTCATACACATAAACACACACACTCACACGCGCCTCACATAAGAAATACCACACGTAACACTCACACACAGAAAATACCACAAAGTTATATCACAATTTCATACACGGATTCCATACACCACATACAAACTCTGAGACATACCACACAGCACATAAACACTACATACCTTTCCATGCCACCCAACAACACATCAAAACACTGAGGCACACCCCAAACATACACACCACAAGCAGATCAGAATCCTCCCCTACACACATACTACACATGGGACACACAAGACATTCAATGCATCCATACCCACGCACTCCTCCATACTCAACACATACAAACACCACACCTAATACACCCCTACCATACAGACCAGGAACATGTCACACATACACACAAATCATACATACACACTCCACCCATATGTAATATGCACACACCCTCATACACATACATTCCCAAATACACACAGCACATACCCTGCTTACAACCACATATTGCCCAAACACAAGACATAAACACACTGCATACAGCATACACACCGAACACACACCACAGAAGCACCACACATTGCACACACACATACAATAACACAACCACTCCATTCACCTACTCACACAAATACACATACCCGAATGAAACCCTCTGCTATGTCTGTGACCCCCTCAGCTCTCACCTCCTGCACACAGAGAGGAAGGCGTCACCGAGTTCACTTCAATACAGGACTTGGAGGCGAGCTGGGATAGAGAGGGGGGCGGTGTGAGCCTGGGAGTCAGAGAGAGGCCTCCCACTCACATACAGCCCCGCATACCTTATCAACAATGCTTCGCAGAGCACTGAATCCACTGTCCACCTCAAACACATGTTCTGGGCTGTCTGCAATCGCCAAAATCTACAGAGGGGAAAAGGAAGCTTGAGACCCCAACCAGGGGCTGGAGGATGCAGCAGGTCCCCACACCACGACAGTGTCTCACCCTCAGGTCATTGGGACAGTGGAGAATATGGCAGTCAGGGACAGATGCTGGCTTCTGTCAGCTGCCTGGCTGAGGGAGCAGGAAGCTCCCCAACTGCTGTAGTGCTAAGGCATTTTACTCAAACACTTTAGTCTCCCCAGCGATCACCTGTTGCCCATGTTGCTCTGCCAGACCCTGGGAGGCTGCCCTGGAGACGCTCTCCAACCAGGCTGCAGGGGGAAACCTGGGCACCTGGTTAGACGTACCTGATCTTTTCTGTAGTCCAGCACACCCACAGAGTAAATGATCGCCCCCGCCTTCCGAGACCACGCAGCCTAAGAGAAAGAAGGTGTGAAGAATGAATCACCAAAGCATGAGGGTGGAGCGCTGCTGCTGACCATGGACTGGACTCACCTGCTCCAAGGTCTCCTGAAATGGGATTGGCAGCAGTTCTCCATCAGTAAGAGCAACAATGGTGCTGGTAACCCGGTTTTCTAGAGAAGAAGCAAGAAGTGGGGGGCCTGGTCTCTGGGCTCCAGGAGTGGCTGCAGAGGCTCCGGGACCTCCTCAGGCTTCCAGGGCCCAGCACTGCCCACTGCAGACAGGCCAGGAGCTCCCCAAGCTTGACCTCCTGGGCCAGGAGCCCAGACCCAGCACCCACCCTCCAGAGACCCCCAATGGAAAAAAAGAGTTCTCCCAGGACCCATTTCACAGACGTGGAGCTGGGGTTCAGAGCCCTTCCTACCAGGAGGCCTGACTCTCCTTAGGGCCCAGGCTGGGTGCTCTGTGCCCTGTGGGTGGCCCAGCCATTGTCCTCAAGCTCCAGCCTGTCAGCTGGCCATGAGGAACACTCAGAGCCTCCAGCAGAGGACGCCCGGTGAGGCAGGGGAGGAACACCTCTCCAGGCACAGCGTGCGGGCCTTTTGGCATCTGTGGGCCCAGCAGTTCAGACTCCTGGTCGCAGGGTCTGGGAGGGAACCCACATCCCACTCAGAGCCTTTCCCCACCAGGCCCCACGTATTCCTGAGAGGAGCCAAGAGCTCTCAGTGCAGAGGGACAGCGGTTCCAGGTGTGCAGAGCTGTTAGCGCTTCCTGAGTTATGTCCTCAGGAGGTGATCCAGGAAGCAGGACAGGAAGGGAGAGGAGGGGAGGGGAGGCCAGGCAGGCAATGGGCTCTGTCTTCCAAGTGCTGAGTCCTCATGACCCTGAAGGCCCCTGTGATTTGCTCCTTTCTGCTCACAGGGCCAGCTGTGGGGCAAGGACCTCAGAGTGACCAAGAACCACGCATGGATGTCTGCAGCCCCTGTCCTTCTCAGAGCCCTCTGGGCAGAGGGTGCCATGCTCACTGCACCCACAGGTGGCCCTGCAGCTCTGAGGGGTGAGTGACAGGCTCTCAAGAGCCAGGGCCAGGAGGAGGCCCGCACACAGACCTCTCCAAGGGGACCCGTGCCCACACCCACCACCATGCAGGCGGGGACAGCTTACCTCCGGAGAGGACGTTGGCTATTTGCTGATTTGCCTACAATGAAATAAGGAGACATTGGGCAAAACAGCAAGATGCCCCTGTCCCAGGCTTAGAACTGTGAGCCCGCAGCGCTCCCAGGCCTGGCCATGGTACCTTTAAAAATCCAAAATGCATGAATGTTTGTCCACTGGGAATCACCTTCTCAAGTCTTTTAAGCCCCCTTTGAATTTCATTTCTACAAAGAATAGAAAAGGTGAGGCACAACCTGTGCAGCTCCCTGTCTGGGCAATCAGGCTCCAGGTCTCCCCACAGTCCTGCTTTCCTCCCTGCTTCTGGCTTTGCTCCAGGACCCTGGACAGCAGCTCAACCTCCAGCCAGTCCTCAATGTCCCCAGCACTCTTCTGTGCCTCTCCCACTCTGCATGGAGCCCAGGCCTTGCATCAAAGACACCCACCCCCTGCAGCTACTCAGAAGGTCCCCACTTCCTCCTCTGGCACATGTGGCCCACCTCCACCCCTGAATGCCTGCTTCTCACACCTCCCAGCAGCGCACAGTCCAGCCTGGGACTCGGACTCGGCCTGGAGGCCGCCTACCTCAGACCCTCCAGGGAACCCAAAAGCCCTCTGCCAAGGAGATCTGGTGTGGATCTCTCCAGGAGCTCCCCAGTACTTACACTTGGTTCCCAGCCTGGATCCCTGTCCCCCTGGCCAGGGAAGACAGTGGCCTGCATACAGCAGGCCCCACACAGCACAGGGTTCAGGTGGGACATGCCTCCACCCCCTGGGATTTGCTGCGCCAGCCCAATGGGTCGAGAGACACTTTCCAAGGGAAGAATTCAGGACTGATAAAGAGCAGGGAACAGGGGGTGGTGGTGGAGTTTCTGGAAGCAGAGATAGGTGGCTGGGGAGTCAGGGCAGCAGGTCATTTGTGGGTGCTTAGGGGTGTCAGCACTGATGGGAGCCCACACAGGTCTCAGGGAACTGCTAAGATCCTCAGAGCTCCCTGCAGCCTGGCCTCCCAGGGCTGTCTTGGCCTTCAAAGCAACACCTACTTGTCTCCAGTGAGTGGCATGATGGTTTCGGCGTCATCGGAATAGACAATGAATGAAATGCGCAGTTTTGGGCTGTGGAGGAGAAGAGCTGGTGAGAAGCCAATGTCCTGGCTGCATCCAATGTAGGTAGCATCCCCACCCCCACCCCTGTAGTGGGGCCATCACACACAGGCAGTCCAGATAAATTCAGTGGAAGATTCTGAAGTCTATGGAGATGAGGAGCCCCAGGGAGGAGACAGTGTCAGGTGGGCCTCCTACACCTTCCCTGTGCTCCAGCCTGGAACACATGTGTATGTATACACACACACACACACACACACACACCCTCACACACACACTGAACACTAAGGAGACATCCATGACACTCCTCCTCAAGGGCCTCCCAGCCACCTGGCCTGTCCTCTATGTCGCCTCCCTCATGTCCCCACCCCTTTCCCTTCTCCCAGCACCACCTGGATGCTCAGCTCATAGAGACCCTGCTCCTTCCTGGCACCATTAACACAGGCTATCCTGCCCTCTCTGCTCACTGCCCCCGCCAGGACGCTCAGACCCTGACTGGGTGTGCTGCTGGTCTTCCTGGCTGAGCTCCCCACTGCTCCTTCGCTTAGTCCTGACTCAGTTTACCCACACTTGTCAGACTTCTTCCTGGAGTGCACTGTGACTTTGTCACTCCCCTGCCCCTTGACCTTCTGTAACTCCCTGTGGCTCACAGTGGAAACTCCAGGCCCACAGGCCTAGCCTGATGAGCCCCAGGACTTTGGCCCCATGTTGACCTGTGTGGTATTGCCCCCAGCCCTCCCCTGACTCATCCTCACTCCTCAGTGTCACTGGAACTCCCACTCCCTGGAGGTCACCCTGATGGTTGCTGTGACTCTGACCTCCACCCATCAAGACCAAGATCAGACTTTCATAGCAGCTGGGATGCCACCCTTGACTTTCTCCCCAGGTATTCCTGCTTTTTCCTTTAACCTTCCATGGCAAGTTCTCTTTCTTCCTCTCTGGCCCTGAGCACCCTGTGGCCAAGTGTCCTTCCCAGCCTGTGAGGTCCAGGAGGGAAGACTGTGTCCCCACACCTCGCCCTGGTTCCCAGGCAGGAGCCAGCCCACACTGCTGCTGTCCTGACCAGCATACCACCTGGCTCTGTGCTCCTACCAGAAGGACACCCACGCCCACCAATTCTAATAGCCGTGCCCTCTGCCTCTTCAGGGAACACTCCCCATGGCACATGGCAACCACAGCATGCAGAAACCATACTTTTGCAATTTCATCACCAAGTCCTCCACAAAGTTATAAATGTGCATCCAGTTGTTGTTCACGCTGCCGGACCTGAAAGCAAAGGAAACAGGAGTCTGGGATGAGGTGAGTCCACCGGATAGGCACTGTGTCTATGTCCCCTGCTGTTCAGCAGGCTCCTTAACATACTGGGCTAATGCCAGCACCCTGACCACTGTGGGTCATCCTGGGAGGTCAACTTCATCAGTCAGCTGTAGGCAGGGAGTGGCCAACCAGCCCCATCTGTCTGCACCTAGGTGGTCTCCTGGGGTGAGGGACATTTGGTGGCTAACCGGTGTGGCTGCTCATGCCGGGTGGGGTCTATGTAGACACTAACATCGTGGATACTATCTTGGTTGAAGAGGCCCCTGAGCACTTCTGATATGGGGGATTCCTGAGCCCCCATTTGCCCCTCATTTAGCCATTCCCAGATCCTCTATGGGTGGGTCTTCAGGGCCTGTGGCACCACTGCCATCTAAAGCCCCTGAGAGTCATTGTGCGGGCTGAGCGGGTGACCTAGACCTTGTACTTATACTTCTGCTGTTGGACTCTCAGATTTTGGGGCATCACAGTAGTCCATCAGGTTCGGGACCCTTTTGCAGTTCCATGTCTCATCAGCACCTCTCTCTCATGACACCTTTATATTGTGCCCACTCTCCACATTCACCAGCAACCACAGAGGCAGGTGGAGACATCATCTATAGGAGCTGACTTCAGCAAGGGAGGCCGGGCACCTGAGCTCATGTTGTTTCCCTGTTTCTCATCAGCCTGCAGAGCCCAGCCACTCTGGGCCAGAAGGGGAGCACAGGAACAGGCTAGGCCACCGCTGTCCTGCTGTTGCCACTCCCAACCAGCAGGGAGCGCTGCAAGACCTTCCCACTTTGACTGTCAGCTCCTGCTTCCATTTCCTGCCATTTAGTCCATGGATGGAGAGGGAGTAGGGGAAAAGAACTGAGGCCTTATTACCTTTAATTTGGGAGGAATCACTCACATGCGCCCTACTTCCCAGGGACATGTCAGTCTGCATCACATGGGAGAGACAAGAACTACTCCAGGTATGGGGGGAAATGCCAGGCCACAAAACAAGTCAGAAAACAGCCTAAAAAGTTTGAAATCATCTCAAGTATCTTTTTCCTATAACTGTTGAATATTCTAGAAATCAACCAGAAGGATAACTGGAAAGTTCACAACTATGTAGAAACTGAACAACATACTTTTAACTAGCCAAGTGGGTAGAAAAAGAAATCGGAAGGGAAATTTGAAAATACCCGATCTAAATGAAAAGCAAATAAAACATACAAATACAGCTTCTTGCAGAAGTTGTAGCCCCCTGAGGCTGACTCAGCAAAAGCAAGGCTAAGAGGAACATTTATAGTCGTAAACAAATACATTAATAAAGAAGAAAGATCTACTATCTATAAGCTAACTTTACCTCTTCTGGAACAAGAAGACAAAAAGACAGCTAAATTCAAAGCTAATAAGAGAGAGGAAATAAAATGTTCTATGAAAGAGAGAGATGGAGGATATGGTAAAGGCACACCGCTAAGGTACTCAATGGTGAAAGACTAAAACTCACCATTGCCCAATTCCATCAAGTCTACCCAACCACAGTGTTAGAAGTCACATCACAGCAAATAAGGAAGAAAAAGAAGTAAGAGAAATTGAAATTAAAAGGCTGAAGTAAAATGATTGCTGTTTGTAGATGATAGTATCTTGAATGTAAAAAACCTGGAAATCATCTAATCACTAAAAGATGATTAGATTTAATGAACAGATTCAGCAAAGTAGCAGGATACAATAACATACTACACCAGTTGCATTTCCATACTTCAACAATGAACAACCCCAAAGGGAAATTAAGAAAACAATTGCATTTACAATTGTATCAAACAGGAAAAAAATACTTAGGAATAAATTTAAGAAAGAGGCAAAAATACAAAGACTGAAAACTATAAAATATTACTGAAAGAATTTATTTTATTTTATTTTTTGCAGTACTGGAGATTGAGCCCAGAGGCATTCTACCTCTGGGCTACAGCCCCAGCCCTATTTTTTATTCTTTATTTTGAAACAAGGTCTCACTAAGTTGCAGAGGGTCTCATTAAAGTAGCTGAGGCTGGCTGCGAACCTGGATCCTCTGGTCTCGGCCTCCCAAGTACTGGGATTAAAAGCGTGGGCCACCACGCCCAGCTGAAAAAATTTAAAGAAACAAAGGAATGGAAAAAAAATAATATGTTCAGGGATTAGAAGACAATATTGTGATAATGATAATAATAGTTGAAACTATCTATATATTCAGTGCATGCTTATAAAGTCCCAACAGTATTTTTTGCATAAATAGAGAAACTAATCCTAAAATTCATATAGAATATCAAGGAACCTTGGGAGGTTGAGACCGGAGGATCAAAGTTCCAATGCCAGCCTCAGCAACTTAGTAAGGCCCTCAGCAACTTAGAGAGACCCTATTTCAAAATAAAAAATAATAAATGCAGGGCTGGGGGTGTAGTTCAGAAGGTACAATGCCTCTGGGTTCAATCTCAAGTACTACAAAAAAAAAAAAAAGAAAAGAATATCGAAAGACCAGAAAAACCCTCTGAAAATCTTGAAAGGCAAGTATAAAGTTGGAAGGCTCACATTTCCTGATTTCAAAATTTATTACAAAGTGAATAATACAGTAATGAAAAGTTTGGTATTGGCATGAGGACAGACACATAGACCAGTGAACAGAATAGAAAGACCAAGGAGGGTAGAAAGAGCTCAGTGTGGAAAAACCCAGCTGCGAGCTTCCCATGTGGCTGCAAAAGTGGCTCCCAGCCATCAGCTGACTGAAGAGATGTGGGACCAGGATCCTGGCCTGGTTGCTGGAGGGACAGAGCCACCCAGAACCCCTATAATGGCTTCCCACTTCCAGGGAATCAGGAAGCTGTGGAAACCTGGGCTTGGGGTCTGACCACAGATCGCCCTGCCTGTCCTCTTGCAGAAGCTGTCTCTGCCTGAGGCCATGTCCTGTCCCCAGTGATGGCGACCAACCGCTGACCCCACGGGCTTCTGGGCCAGAGTAGGAGACTCACTTGTCCAGGATGAAGTAGAGGTCAAAGGCGCCTTGGCACTCATCTCCCCCTTGTGCCTGGCGCCAGTATTGCCTGGCTCCAAGGCTGCGCCGATGGTGGTGGCTTTGGGAACTCTTGCCCAGGCCATGGAAGATCCATCCGGGGCCATGGGAACGCAGGCTCCCTGCTCTCACCAGCGCTGGAGGCAGCAGCAACAGCAGTAGAAGCAAGAAGATGGAGCAGGGCCCCCGGCGACCAGCATTCACCATTGCCCTGGCTGTCCCTGGCACCCAGCCAGCTCTTGGGGCTCTGTGTGGTGTTTCAGGTAGGCGGAGCACTGGACACCTCTGGCCTCCTGCTCTGACACCTCCTCCTGTGCCCAGAGGCTGTGGCCTCTTGAGCCCTACCTCCAACGTGCACAGCAGCCCTCCTCCAGGTACCCGCTGGGAGCACCGGGACC
>PVJS01005746.1:0-62846 GCA_004027185.1 Glis glis | reverse complement strand
ACGCGGGGGGGAGGGACACCAAGAGCTGTGTGCATGTATGTTAACACCAAACTGATACTCATTGTGAAGTGAGACTACAATGTACCAATAAAAACATAAAAAAAAAAAATGTTGGGAATGAAAACCCATCTCTCAATAATCACGCTGAATATAAATGGCATCAACTCCCCAATCGAAAGACATAAGGTGGCAAAATGGATTAAAAATCACAATCCATCAATATGCTGCCTGCAAGAAACATACCTTACAAGTAAAGATATGCACAAACTAAAGGTGAAGGGATGGACCAAGGTAATCCACACTAATGGAACTTGAAAACAAGCAGGAGTAGCAATTATGGTATCAGACAAATTAGATTTCAAACCTAAACTTCTCAGAAGAGACAAAGAAGGTCATTTCTTACAATCCAGCAAGAGGATATAACAATAGCCAACATTTATGCCCCAAACATAGGTACAACCACTTTCATAAAAGAAACTCTTCGCGACATTAAATCACACATAGGTCCCAATACAATAATATTGGGAGACTTCAACACATCTCTCACATCACTAGACCGATCTTCAAGACAAAAGGTCAGTAAAGATGCCTCAGACCTAAGGAACACCATAAACCAAATGGACCTAGTAGACACATACAGAATATTCCACCCAACTACAGCTGAATTCACATTTTTTTCAGCTGCTTATGGAACTTTCTCTAAAATAGACCATATCCTAGCCGGGAGTGGTGGCACACCCTTGTAATCCCAGTACTTTGGGAGGCGGAGACCGGAGGATCCGGGTTCATGGCCAGCCTCAGCTCTCTCTCTCTCTTTCTCTCCCTGTCTCTCTCTCTCTCTCTCTCTCTCTGTCTCTCTACTTAGTGAGGCCCTCCACAACTTCGTGAGACCCGGTTTCAAAATAAAGTATAAAAAATAGGGCCAGGGGTGTAGCGCAGAGGTACACCCCTGGTGGTACCGGGGATTGAACCCCTGGGTTCAATCCCCGGTACCGCAAAAAAAAAAAATTAAAATTAAAATAGACCATATCCTAAATAGACACAAATAAATAAATAAAAAATATTTTATTTTTTATTTAACACCTAAATAAAATAGACACAAAGTGAGTACTAGCAAGTTCAAAAAATGTGACATAATCCCCTGTGTCTTTTCAGACCTTAATGGAATGAAACTAGAAATCAACTATAAGAAGACCCAGAGAAACCTCTTAAACACGTGGAGACTGAATACCACACTGCTGAATGAGGAATGGGTAAAAGAAGAAATAAGGGGAGAAATAAGGAAATTTCTAGAAACAAATGAAAACAGAGACACAACATATCAAAATCTCTGGGACACCCTGAAGGCAGTATTAGGAGGAAAATTCATAGCACTGAGTGCCCACATAAAAAGAACAGAAAATCACCAAATAAATAACCTAATGACATACCTCAAAGCGCTTGAAAAACAGGAACAGTCTAGCCCCAAAGCTAGTAGAAGACAGGAAATTATTAAAATCAGAGCAGAAATCAATGAAGTAGAGAATAAAAAAAATACAGAAAATCAACAAATCAAAAAGCTGGTTCCTTGAATAAACAAGATAGATAAACCACTAGTCAACCTAACCAAAAGAAAGAGAGAATCAACCCAAATTACTAAAATAAGAGATGAAAAAGGTGATATTACCACCGACAGCACAGAAATACAGAGGATAATCAGAAACTACTTTGAAAAACTATACTCCAACAAAATGGAAAACCTAGAAGAAATTGACAAATTTCTAGACACGTACAACCTTCCTAAGTTGAATCAAGAAGACATAGAAAATTTAAATCGACCAATAGCAATTAACGAGATTGAAGCAGCAATAAAGAACCTACCATCAAAGAAAAGTCCGGGTCCAGATGGTTTCCGAGGTGAACTTTATAAAACCTTTACAGAAGAAATAATCCCAAGACTCCTCAATCTATCCCGTGAAATAGAAAGAAATGGGACTCTCCCAAACACATTCTATGAAGCCAACATCACACTAATACCAAAACCAAACAAAGACAGCTCAAGAAAAGAAAACTACAGACGTATATCGTTGATGAACTTAGACGCAAACCTTCTAAACAAAATACTAGCAACGCACATTCAAAACCACATCACGAAAATCATACATCATGACCAAGTCGGATTCATCCCAGGGATGCAAGGCTGGTTCAACATATGAAAAACAATCCATGTAATCCACCACATAAACAGAACTAAAGACGAAAATCACATGATCATTTCAATAGATGCTGAAAAGGCATTTGACAAAATCCAACACCCATTCATGATAAGAACACTGCAGAGAATTGGAATAGAAGGAACATATCTCAACATCATAAAGGAAATATACAATAGGCCCACAGCCAACATCATACTGAATGGGGAAAAACTTCAAGAGTTCCCTTTAAAAACAGGAACAAGACAAGGATGTCCGCTGTCACCATGCCTTTTCAATATAGTACTCGAGACTCTAGCCAGAGCAATAAGGCAAGAGAAGGAAATAAAAGGAGTCCAAATAGAAAAAGAGGAACTGAAACTATCTCTATTTGCAGATGACATGATATTATACTTAGAAGACCCAACAAACTCAACCAAAAGGCTCATAGAACTGATCAACAAATTCAGCAAAGTGTCGGGATACAAAATCAATCATAAAAAATCAGAAGCTTTTCTGTATGCCAACCATAAATCCCCTGAAAAAGAAATCCAGAAGACATTTCCACTCACGATATCCCCCAAAACAATAAAATACTTGGGAATAAACCTAACCAAGGAGGTAAAAGACCTCTACAAAGAAAACTATAAAACATTGAAAAAAGAAATTGAAGAGGATCTTAGAAGATGGAAAGATCTCCCATGCTCTTGGGTACGCAGAATAAATATCATCAAAATGGCCATTCTTCCAAAAGTGCTCTACAGATTCAATGCAATACCCATTAAATTACCAAAGTCATTCTTCACTGACATAGAAAAATCTGTCCTTAAATTCATTTGGAACAACAAAAAACCCAGAATAGCCAAACTAGTTCTCAGCAACAAGAATTATACAGGAGGCATCACAATACCTGACTTCTAACTATACTACAAAGCCATAGTAATAAAAACAGCATGGTATTGGCACAAAAGCAGACACATAGACCTATGGAGCAGAATAGAAGACTCCAAAACAAACCCACACACCTACAGCCAATTGATTTTTGACAAAGGGGCTAAAAACACCCAATGGAAAAAGGATAGCCTCTTCAACAAATGGTGCTGGCAAAACTGGCTAACCATATGCAGAAAAATAGAAATAAACCCCACTTTCTCACTTTATACAAGATTCAATTCAAGATGGATCAAAGACCTAGAAATCAGACCAGAGACCTTGCAGCTACTCAAAGAGGGCATAGGCCCAACACTTCAACACATAGGCACAGGTAAAGACTTCCTCAACAAGACCCCAAAGGCACAGGAAATTAAAATGAGGATCAATACATGGGATTGCATTAAACTAAAGAGCTTTTGTGCAGCAAAGGAAACAATCAAGAACCTCAACAGAGAGCTAACAGAATGGGAGAAGATTTTTGCCAGCTACTCCTCTGATAGAGGACTCATATCTAGAATATACAGAGAACTTAAAAAAATCACCACTAAAAAACAAATAACCCAATCAAAAAATGGGCAAGTGAGTGAACTAAATAGACACTTCACAGAAGAAGAAATACAAATGGCCCATAAATGTATGAAAAAATGTTCAATATCATTAGCAATCAGAGAGATGCAAATCAAAACTACCCTGAGATTTCACCTAACGCCAATTAGAATGGCAATCATTAAAAACACAAACAACAACAAATGCTGGCGAGGATGTGGAGAAGTAGGAACTCTAATACACTGTTGGTGGGATTGCAAATTAGTGCAACCGCTGTGGAAAACAGTGTGGAGGACCCTCAGAAGAATGGGAATGAACCTACTGTATGACCCAGCAATACCACTTCTAGGCATCTACCCAAAAGGACTGAAACCAAACTACCAGACTAATGCATGTGTATCTATGTTTATAGTTGCACAATTCGCAATTGCCAAACATTGGAACCAGCCAAGGTGTCCATCGACAGATGAATGGATCACAAAACTATGGGATATGTACACAATGGAATTTTACGCGGCCACAAAGAAGAACAAACTTACATCATTTGCAGGGAAATGGAGAGAGAACATTATGCTAAGTGAAATTAGTAAGTCACTAAGAGTGAAAAGTCAGATGTCTCCCCTGATATGTGGAAGCTAGATAGAATGGGACTCAGAAGAGACTCCCGACAAAGAAGAAGAAAACTTTAGATGAACAAAGAAGGTGACCTAACTGAGGGAGTTGGGAGGGGAGTGGAAGGAAACACACTATAGCACATGATGTATATACACAAACTTATAAGACTCAATCACTATGCAAAGCACAAAAGGGAGGGAAGGGGGAGGGAATAGGGTGGGATTTGAAGGGAGGCTAAATGAACAATGTGTGCATGTATGATGCTGCTACCCTGATGTGTATCAAAATGTATAATTACAATGCACCAATAAATGAATATATAAAAAAAAGAAAATAACAGGTGCAAAAATAAATAAATAAATAAGAAATAAACAGACAAAAAAAAAGAAGAGGTACAAGTAGATCAGTGGAAGTGGATCAGGGGAGGGTGGAGGGAAGGGGGAAACAGAGGTTCATATGTTCATATATGAAGACATCACTAACCTTACTAGCATGTGCGGGAAGGGAAGAGGGGGTACCAGGGTAGGATTTGGAGGGAAATATACCAGGAGATGTTGTGTGCATGTATGCATGTATCATTTTGAATATCGCTATGAGGTATAATTATATTGCACCCATAAAATTCTTTTTTCAAAGAGTCTTACAGATATCCCATCTCGAATACTTTTTTACATTTATCATTTTTTAAATTTCTATAGGCATTCATGCTACTTCAGGACCTTGATATTTCTGGCTTTTTTCTCCTAAATTTGCCTGCTTACCCTAATATTTGTCATTTTATACTTCCACAATTTTCTTACACATACATATAATCTAACTCAGGGGCTGTTGCCTAACTGGGCATTAAAATTATTTGGAGTGTTTCTGAAGCAAAAGTCAAGGTCTACTCATAGCTGTTCTAGTTTAATTGACCTTGGGGGAGCAGGGTCCAGACACACTGGTTTCTTTCATTTGCTATTGTTGGTGCCTTTTTACCCTCAGGTGATTCTAATGTACAGTATATGCTATAATTAGATATAAAATGTCACCTAAAGAGCTCATTTATTAATGTTTGGAGCTGATGTAACTGAGTCATGATTTATCCCAGTAGTGACCCAGGCCAGTAGAGTGTGGTTGGAGGTGGGTTCCTGGGGGTACAGCCATGGGAATTATTTAAATGGTTCCTCCTCCCCCTGCTCTTTCTCTTGCTTCCAGCCTCCATGATGTGAGGAGCACAGCCCATGCTCTCTTCCTCTCTCTGCCTCCACCACCATGCCCTGAGATCCATGGTCCCCAGCCTCACATGGACTGAGCCCGAAACCATAAGAAAATAAAAATCTTTCCTCTAAGTTACGTGGTCAATCTTTTCGATTATAGCTGTAAGAATGCTGACTGGAACATTATAGTTCAGGCCAAGGACCACTGTTAGCACACCCAGTTCACATATATTAGTTTGCTGAGCTAGCATTTGTCTTTTTCCCTTTTTATGGAACTTTTTTTTTTGCTGTGGCATATCATTAATATATTGTGGTTTAACAAATCTGTTTAATTTCATTGCTTACAAATTAACCTGAAATTTTGTTTAACCCTCAAGACTTCTAGCCATGCTCTTTCTCTTTCCTTCCAGTCATATACCAAATGTACTTTGTTTTTTTTTGTTGTTGTTGTTGTTGTTGTTTTTGTTTGTTTGGGGTTTTTTTTGCAGTACCGGGGATTGAACGCAGGGGCGTTCTACCTCCGCGCTACGCCCCCGACCCTATTTTTTATACTTTATTTTGAAACCGGGTCTCACGAAGTTGCGGAGGGCCTCACTAAGGAGAGAAAGAGAGAGAGAGAGAGAGGAGAGAGCGCGCACACGCTGAGGCTGGCCACGAACCCGGATCCTCCGGTCTCCGCCTCCCAAAGTACTGGGATTACAAGCGTGCGCCACCACGCCCGGCTCTAAATGTACTTTGTTTTGACAACTAGATTATGACTTTTGGAAAGTAACTTCTCTGGATATGAATTGAAAAGGCCAGATTAAGAGGCCTCTAAGTTTCTTTTTACATTAAAATTACTCTTAGCTGGACGTGGTGGTGCACACTTGTAATCCCTGTACTTGGGAAGCTGAGACAGGATTGCAGGTTCACAGCCAGCCTCGGCTACTTGGTGAGGCCCTCTGCAATTTAGTGAGACCTTGTTTCAAAATAAAGAATAAAAAATAGAGCTGGGGGTGTAGCTCAGAGATAGAATGTCCCTGGGTTCAATCCCCAATTCCACAAAGAAAAGAAAATAAAATTACTCTTAGACTACTGGTGAATAATGCTTTTATCTAAATACCTACTTGAAATAGTTTTGAAATATGATGGTTTTTATCATTAGAATTATTACCATATCAACTTACAAACACAAAAAGATAAGACCATTGTCTTTCCCTTTTAATTGTCCATATATGATTGTTCTTTGACCCCCCCCCCATAACAGCACTTTTGGTTCTGCTTCTACTTGCCTGGTGGGTGTTCAAGACTGGGCAGGTGGCCCTTATTAGGCCAAAAATCAATCTTTTCTTTTCCTACTGTTAAGGTCAGTCAAGGCTCCTTGGGGGTTACTTTTAAGGCTTTGTGAGAAGGTCCTTGGCTCTTTTAGTTTTTTTTTTCCCCCTCTACCAGTCATGCCATTTCCTAGGATGGGTCACGGCCTCGCTGACCATGTAATTTTCCTAGGAAGGATTGGGAACATTCCGTTTTCCAGTGACCCTCCTTTGCAGAATGTGCACTGGTTGGCTCCTAATCACTGGGGTCCTCGCAATCCCCTGATTGGGAGTCCAGGTGACTCCAAAGTTGCCAGGCCCTTAGAGGGGTCCTGCCAACCCCAAGATCTTGGCAGACATCAGAAGGTGAGGACCAGAACATTGGATGTACTCAGCCCTTTTATTTCCCTTGGCTTTGGTCTGCAAGTCTTGGTTGTTGAACACTTAAAAGGCCAGTTCCACCAATCTGCAGTCCACCTGTCTGCAGTCCAGGATCTCTCCTGTAGGTTATGGTTAGCGCCCAAGCCTTTACAACAACACCAGTTCCCAACTGCTGAAGAAAACCCAATTTCTATAACAAATCTAGTTTTATTGGAAAGCTGCATCTAAGAATATTCATTAGTGACCTTCCATGACTGATTATGAATGCTTTAGAGAAGAATCAAAACTGTGAATGACAAAGAACTTAGAATAGCCATGGTTAGAATTTTGACAGGAGTTTAGCAATTGATGAGAAAATTTAGTTATTTCCAGTGTGTTACAGCATTTCAGGATAACAATTATGACTGACAGCATTATGCCAGAATCATCAGACTTTTGGTGAATTAAAACCTATAAATAAATTCTTCAATTATTGACAGTTTAATCAGACACATGGTTTTCTTGTTCATAGGATTTACCCTTTACAAACCTTTTGTGACTTGTTTAGACACTCTACAACTGGCTTAAGTCTTTTGGTTTTGCACTTACTTTTAACAATCTAGTCATAGGACAAAAATATTACCATATACAATCCTTTCTTGATCCGTAAACAATCTCTTTTCTTTTATACCTTCTTAATCAAAAGTATATCCCCATACCTATAACTTTCTTTTATCTTTTTTTATTTCCTGGCTTATTTATGCCTACTTTTCATTCTTAAATTTACATTTTGATAATAATACATACAGAATTCTGAAATTACACTTTTTCCAAATAAGGTAAAATACCTTATGCTTTTTCCAGCCTCTTTATCAAAACAGTTTAAGTTTCTTTTGTACTCTTTTAATATAGGATTAAATATTTAACAGACCAAACTATATTGCCTTTTTACAGACTTTAAGAAGCCCAGAGCATTTTGGAAGGCAGCTATGTTCAATACTATACCACCAACACCACCCAGTTCAGAGTATTTTGAGTTTATACTTATCAGTTGCTATTTCAGTGTTTTGGTTTACTTACGAATGACCTATTTTTAAACCATTTATTCCATTTATATTCACCTAACTTATCCATTCCTAATAATTTTGAATTGTGAAGCCTTAAACAAGGCTAGTTAGTCTTTAACCATTTTTATAGCACATGGGTGTTGCTCAATATTACCTAAGCTAAGAGCTCTATAAATTAAATACATGAGTACTTGGTTATTCAAGACACAGCTGGAAATATTAAACACATCTTATCTACCTACAATTCTTCCCAAGTTACATGAATCTTGAAAAGAATTTGGGTTCATGGATTCTTCGACAAGTGAATGCTCCTTTATTTTTAAGGTACTTTGATACCATGTAAACAACACAATAAGCAATCATATGCATATAAACTTATAAGGCATACCTGCACATGAACATATTTAAAGTTAGAAAACAAAGGTGTATTACCTGTGAAAAATCCAAGATATCAGATGAACATAATTACCCAAGGCTCCAAGATTGTGAAATTGATGTCTCCTTGGGCTTCTTCAATCTAGGGGCCAATCTTTCCCTTTGGGAGACCCTGCCTAGGCACGGGCTTGAGATAAATCACTGCCTGACTGACCCACCTTGGAGAGGAGGGAGTAGTGCCTCTTCCAGTGCCCTTCCTGCCAACCATACGCATGCTGGTTTTCACCCAGGCATTATAGCTCTTGTTGGGTAGATGGGGGGGCCCTTTGGGTTACCCCACATGGTGGTTGCATTAGGGCAGCCACAACTGCATCTTTTTCTCTAATCACCTATCCTTTCTGCTCTTCTCTACCCAGGTGTACAGCGGGGTCTGGTGTTCTGCTTCAAACTTTCTTGACTTCCTATAGATGTTTGTGTTGGGGTCAGTAGGCCTAATGGGCTTGGAGTCTTTGGTCACACAGACCCAAAAGGAAACTTTTAGGCTAGGTACAATTTCATAAAGGTCTGGACAATAGGGCCTATTCTCTGTGTTACAGAATAGTTCTAGTTAGAGAATGGTGTTGTAATTTAATGACCCATCCTCTGGCCTCCTAGTTCATATTGAGGCCCAGCGTTGCTGCAAAAGAGAGTCTCTTTTTCTTAAACCCTTCACATTTAATTTGACCACAGTTAGCAGTCGGACATCCAAGGAGCAAGTCTTTCAGATTACCAGGAGTGTTTCCCATGTGTCTCGTGAGACAAGAAAAAAAGACAGAAATCTCAGGTTTTATAAGAGCTACTTTTCATGGTATACACAGACCAGGTATTGATCCCCACAGGTAGGGGGACAAAAGAGTTACTGATGCTCACTGAATAAAGCACAAGTCAGATTCAGGGTCCCAGAAGCAAATGCAGAGCCTACAAAATTCCAGCGACCAAAACAAACACCAATGCAATGTTACCACCAGTCCATAACCTAAAATAGTTTCTAAAAACAACAGAGATTACAAGAAACTGGTGCAACCAGCCTGCAGTCCAAACTGGGTGATCAAGCCAGAGTCATCCCAGAGGTCTACTGTGGGACACAGTAGCAACCAGGGAGCAATAGAGGACACACAGGATAGAGGATAGAGGCCTGCAATGCCAGAGACGGCTGGGGCAGTACCTACCAGTCGTGGCCAACACTGAAGCCATGGTTCAGGAGGCCACTTATCCATGAGGCAGTCCCACACCAATGGTCACCATTGTCTGTCCTCTTCTGTAAGGCCTTCTAAAGGGGAGGGTTCCTTCGTAGGTCACCAAGATCATACCATTCAGCTGAGGGATCTTTTGCTCAGTTCAGATAGAAATCACTAATGGGCAAAATGCAGCTCCCTTTGTGTTAGCAGCTCCGAGCTCTGAATGCCAGTGGCTCTCAGTTCTTGGTGCTGGTGGCCCTCCTCCCTGCTCCCTTGGCAGCCAGAGTCAGCAGCTACCAGGATCTCTCTGGAACTCTTTTGCTGGAGCTGACAGTTCCCGGAACTCTCCATTGCTCCCTGCCTTTCTCTGGCTGCCAGCTGTCTTCTTTGTTAGCAGCTCTTAGAGTTACCAGCTTAGCCTGCTCTACTTGCGATAGAAGTCATGGATCGGCAAAATAAAATCCTCCTAAAAGAGGTTGTGCTAGGAGTTAGGCTGCAGCATAAGGGGAAGCAAAGGGATGGGTCCAATAGGAGAATGGATAAGGCTGTTTATATAGATAGAGCATGGGTCTGGAGGGGCTCCTCGAAGACTGGATTGGAGACGGCTCCAGAAGGGTGGACTCATCACAGAGGCTGCAGGTGGATCTAGGATGGACCCACAACCGAAGCTGCTATGGCCAAAACAAAGTCTCTGCGCAGCCTCAGAGTATGTGATGTAGCTGGTGGCACATGCCTATACCCCCAGTACTTGGGGCTGAGATAGAAGGATCGCAGGTTCAAGGCCAACCTCAGCAACTTAGACTGTTTCAAAATAAAGTAGGACTGGGGGTGAAACTCAAAGGTAGAATGCCCCTGGATTCAATCCTTAGTAACCAAAAAAAAAATGGAAGAAAGGAAAAAATAAAAATAGTACGGGCGTGGTGGTGCACGCTTGTAATCCCAGTACTTGGGAGGCTGAGACCGGAGGATCCGGGTTCGCAGCCAGCCTCAGCTACTTAGTGAGGCCCTCAGCAACTTAGTGAGACCTGGTTTCAAAATAAAGTATAAAAAAATAGGCCCGGGGGTGTAGCTCGAAGGTAAAATGCCCCTGGGTTCAATCCCCGGTACCACAAAAAAAAAAATAGTACTTCTTGCCCTGTGTGGTGGTATATACCTATAACCCCAGTACATGGGGGCTGAGACAGGAGGGTCTCAGGTTCAAGGCCAGTATTTAGTAATTTAGCGAGACCCTGTTTCAAAATAAAAACTGAAAAGATCTGAGGTATAGTTCAGTGGTAGAACACCCCTGGATTCAATCCCCAGTAACACACACACACACACACACACACACACACACACACACACACATACACACAAACAGTACTTCTTGGGAGGGTCAGGCCTTTCTCTTCTAATTTTCTCTTCTGCTCTGCTTGGAACCCTCTTTAGTACACCTTCCTCACCCGCTCTGCTCATGGCCAATGCCTCCTGAATCTAGAGACTTCTCTGAAGGTCCCTCCTTTGTCCTTTGTGCTCCCATATCCCTTACACTTGCCCCGAGAGTGCTGCTGTTAAGTACCTGTTGCCCACTTTCCACGTCAGCTGGCCCTGAGAACCCATGAAAGACCCACACAGGCATTGCCGCTGTTTCCTCTACGTGTCTCTGGGGATGAGCGAGTTGCCCATTTATCACGTATCAGCTCATTTATCAAGGCACTCATCAGAACCCAGTGCTGTGCCGAAGAGGAATTTTTGCAAATTACATTTTCTCCACCTCATTCCACCTGAAATGAATGTTTCTCCTTTTCCCCCAATCTGGCTCTTCTTATAGTTTTCTCTCCTAAACATCCCACACTGGCCTGGTCTACCTTTAGGCATTCCAATTTTATTTTTCTTACACTTCTCTCCCATGGCTGCTGCATTCCAAAGCTTGCCATCAATGTATATAGACAGTAGGCTGGATGACCCATCGAACCATAAAAGAATCTCCTTTTAACTGAGGCTAAATATGATAAAGCAGTGGCCAGTGGGGATTACTTATACGCAATTGGAGGGATAATCCTTCAATTCACTACGCTGAGCCACTGGGGTGTGGGTTCATGTAACACGTCTCCGCCTCTGTGTTTTGAAACAAAGGCTTTATTACCATTATTCAGTGCTAATGAGGCCAATGGATTGAGAGAGGGTTGAAATTGAAAAAATAGCATATTACTCACAGTTGTCAAGAGAAAGAGGCATGCCACCGCATGGGTGGGGAGGCAGGGGAAGCTGGGAGAAGACAGAGGTGAGAGTGGATGAGGCAGGTAGGCAGGCTTAGCGGGTTTAAGGCTGGCTGGTTTGAATAGTGTCAGTGGGCTCTGGGACGCACAGCACTTTGCCCTGCACTGATTCCGTTAGAGAAATAGGACCTGAAGCACAAGAGCCAAGCGAAGGAGAAGATTGGGGGATATGGCCATTGGATTGATTGGTTTTCACACGAAAAATGTACTCACAGGGAGTCATTTGCTGCCTCTAGGAATTAGCTAGCTCAGGAAAGGCAGGCTCTCCAGCTCAGCCAAGCCCCCCAAAGTCAAAGCAACATAAAAGATAGAAAATAATTAGGTTCAGAGTGACAGAAACATACTCATTATGATGTATAATTACAATGTATAGACATACCTCATTATGATGTATAATTACAATACACCAGTAAAAGTTTATATTAAAAAAAAAGGACAAGAAGCCAGGTGTGGCAGCACATACCTGTAATCTCAGTACTTGGGAGGCCGAAACAGGAGGATCACAGGTTCGAGGCCAACCTCAGTAATTTAATGAGCTCCCTCAGCAACTTAGCGAGACCCTATCTAAAAAAAAAAAAAAGGTTGGAAATGTAGCTTGGAAGTAGAATGTCCCTGGGATCAATCCCCAGTACCAAGAAAAAAAAACTAGACAGGAAATAGAAAACAGGACTGATACTCTCCCCAAGACCAGAATCAAGACATGAACTATAGAATATGGCTACAGGGAGGACCAAGGAGGGGGAAAAAGCAAAGACCATGCTGCTAATGACATTTGGGTTCCCTGACTCTTATAAAGTTGATAAGAACAATTCTCCCAGCTATGGATTAAAAATATCCATGAAATTTCTGAGAAGTCAGCTACTAAAACATTTGCTTTAGATTTCTTTTTATACGAAGTGATAAATATACATTTTCCCCCATGGAGAATATTTATGAAAACTTTTCTGGGAAACATCTTTTCACTAAATATAAGGTCTCTGGAGACAGCTCAGGAACGCAGCCTCCTGAATGTGCCGTCAATTGTGACTTGACAGTCTGAATTACCATATTTTTATATTGTAACTCACTTTCTTTAATGATATATATTTTCTACTAATGGTGTGAAAGGGATGGGAACTGGCAGTTTTAATGGTGTGTGATGTATGTGCTCCCTAACCATTAAATGGGAGGTTTTGCCTTCAACGAGACGCAGCTTCAGTGGACCGTCGCTGAGCTTCAAAGTGACCCTGGGCAGAGGTGACTTTGGTGGTGACAGTGTGAATTCTGTTTCCTTAGAGCACAGCAGAGATGACCTCACAGTGAGACTTGGACGATTTGGTAACTCGTGAACCATGTATGCGCCCCTTCTTCCTCCCTCCACTTCAATCCTTTTTGCTTTTCTCCCCCCTTTTCCTGGATGAGGCTCTTAGCCTGGCTCAGCACTTACTGGAACTGATTGTCTATTCAAATGACTCTGTCGTGGGGTTAGCCTGCTGGAGGAGAAGTGTGACCCACATGCATCCGCATTTTGGAGACCAGGACATTCAAAATGAGCAGCAGGCAGAGCTTGTGCAGTAGGATGCCTGTGCCTGCCCCCATCTGGCAGGTAAAGAAAGACCATCACACCGCGCACAGTATGCACGCCTGTAATCCAGTATTTGGGAGGTGGAGACCGGAGGATCCGGGTTCGCGGCCAGCCTCAGCTACTTAGTGAGGCCCTCCGCAACTTCGTGAGACCTGGTTTCAAAATAAAACATAAAAAACAGGGTCGGGGGTGTAGCTTGGAGGTAGAATGCCCCTGGGTTCAATCCCCAGTACCGCAAAAAAAAAAAAGAAAGAAAGGGGAGGCTGGGGATGTAGCCCAGAGATACAATGCCCCTGGCTTCAACGGGAGGGAGGGAGGGAGGCAGGGAGGGAATCACACACTGCACCTTTCATTATTACCCCTTTTCTCTTTGCTCTCTTCCTTATTACCCTTTGTCTTTTTTCAGGCATCCCCAACTCCATAGACACAGCCAGTGGGGGAAGTGTGAACCTGGAGTGACGGGTGTGTGTTACGCCATCATTCCTTCCGTTCCTCTTTTCTGTCACCATGCCCCTTTAATACCCGCCCACCCCCTCCTCTTCTGAATGGCCTTCTACTTGCAGAAATCAGGAGAGGGTGTGCTGTTACAGTCATTCACGCTCTGCTCTGACAGCCCTCTCTCCACGGCATTTTAAGCCTAATTGCTAACTGCAAAGGGAAAATTTAGTCTCTTCTCAAAGACATCTCAGATGTGATCCAGCAGGTGGAGGAGGAATCACTGGGCAGGGGAGGAAGCCTTCCAACAAGGGAGCCCTGACACCCCAACAAATGGCAGCCTGCAGCCCCCGCTGCCCCCACAAAAGGCATCAATGCCCTCTCACTGTCTGCAGACCAGGAAGGAGTCCAGGCTCCTGAGCTTGACAGAGATCTTTAGATGGGGTCTATCTGTCATCGTCACTTTCTGGGATGTGCTTGTTGGCCGCTAACACAGGCACAGGTGCACAGTGCCTCAAGCCCCCCCCCCCCAGTGCCATCCCAGACAGCTGCTGCCGTTCTCTTAGCTTCTACCAGCTCTGCTCCCTCTCCTCCACATGAATGGAATCTGCAAACTCCCTTCAACCCCATCAACCCTGACTATTGCTTGACTTCTAATGTCAGGTCTAGAGAAAAATTATTAAGACGAAAATTATACAAATGGCTTACATAAAATGCAAAGGAAATATATCTAAATGGATTGCTCAAGAGAAGCCTGTCTGCGTGAACATCAGTGGAAAGACTTTTTTTTTTTTGGTACCGGGGATTGAACCCGGGGGCGTTCTACCTCTGCGCTACACCCCCGGCCCTATTTTTTTTTTATACTTTATTTTGAAACCGGGTCTCACGAAGTTGCGGAGAGCCTCACTAAGTAGAGAAAGAGACAGAGAGAAACAGGGAGAGAGAGAGAGAGAGAGAGAGAGAGAGCTGAGGCTGGCAGCGAACCCGGATCCTCCGGTCTCCGCCTCCCAAAGTACTGGGATTACAAGCATGCGCCACCACGCCCGGCCTGGAAAGACTTTTATCCATGAGCCTGACCCAGTGTCTGCCTGTTATAGACACTTGTCCATGAAAAGAGAAGAAACCTTAGTTTTTGAATCAAGCATGTAGACACATGTAGAAATGTTCAATAAATTAAAGGATATTCTTGAAAGCTTAAACAAATGAGAAGATATACTGTGCATCTGTATTTGTAAACTAAATATCAGAGCCCCCAAGATGAATTTCAAGTTTTAATGCAATGTCAATCTTATATTCTCAATTTTGTATCTTCAAACTTGAAAAATAATAATTCTAAAGTTCATCTAGAAGAATAAACAGATAAGGGAAAACAACAATAGCCAACAAAAGACTATTTGGTCTAAATGTAATAAATAGTCAGAATTAGATTGCATTTTAAAACAATAATTTAATGTATTAAAAATAGGCATTGTAGGTCAATGAAGGTAAAGGTAGAAACAGTCAATAGTCTTGGTTTATCTCATTAGCATTAGGGGAACAAAGACTTTAGACCTAATTGATATAAGAAATAAACTTTACATGAATTAAGAAGTTGAATGCAAAATCCAATCATGAAAATATATGTATAGACATTCATATAATTGATAGTTTAGTAATTTGAAAGTTTAGAGAAAGACTTCCCAGTATAAATGTGATAGAAGAAATTAGAAAGGCTAGTTAACGGGTTTATGGAAAAAATAAAAACACACTTCAAGGATAATTATTAATCAAAAGAAAACAAGAAGACAGGACAAATATGATATGGAATGATTGATAGTTTTAACTTATAAAAGTTCACATAATTTGCAATGAACACTAAGATCTGTGCACATAAAGGAGGGGGCAGGCAATAAGATAATAAAATTGGTAAACAAAAAAAAACTTTGACAGATATAAAAATAATGTAAATTAAATAAACATTAATGAGCACAAGTTTATATAGGTTAACAAAAATTAAAGTCTAATGATAATTTAAATTGCTAACTAGTATCAAAAATATTGTCACCTACACTGCATAAGGCATTTGAAATGGAAATAAACCTTTTGAAGCCGGGCATGGTGACACATGACTGTAATCCCAGTACTTGGGAGGCTGAGACAGGAAGATCACAGGTTCAAGGACAGTCTCAGCAAGTAGTGAGACTCTCATCAACCTAGCGAGACTGTTTCCAAATAAAAATAAAATAGGGCTGGAGATGTAGCTCGGAGGTAGAGCGCCCCTGGATTCAATCCCCAGTGCACCAAAAAAAAGAAAGAAAGAAAAGAAATAATCCTTTGGAAAGTTACCTGACAACATATTTCAGATTTCATTGTTTGGCCTAATAAAAATGGAAAAAATACATACATGAAGATATTTATCACAATATTTTAATAACTGAAAACAGAAGTAAACAATTGTCCAGTGATAAAAGAATAACTAAACTGGCTACAGCACTGTGGCAATTTTAAAATATTTGAGCCATTAAAAAGCTCAATTTAAAAGACTGTATAGGAACATAGGTTATTTTTCACAATATTTAGTAAAAAACAAACAGAAAAGATTATGCACATTATGATTATATATTTTACAAATCCAAATTAAAAAGGAGTAACTGCAATGGTAGAAGTCGGGTTGGTCACATGATTGATGGTATTATTTTCCTAGTGTTTAAATTTATGAAATGTAAGCCGGGTGTGGTGGCGCACGCTTGTAACCCCAGTACTTTGGGAGGCGGAGACCGGAGGATCCGGGTTCGTGGCCAGCTCGCTCTCTCTCTCTCTCTCTCTCTCTCTCTCTCTCCTTAGTGAGGCCCTCCGCAACTTCATGAGACCCGGTTTCAAAATAAAGTATAAAAAATAGGGCCGGGGATGTAGCGCAGAGGTAGAACGCCCCTGGGTTCAATCCCCGGTACTGCAAAAAAAAAAAATTTATGAAATGTATTTCTAATGATTGTATAATTAACTAATAAGAATTATTTGTCCCTCAAAGGACAAAAACTAAGAAAAAAAATTCTATTTTAAAATAGTACATGAGCAAAATGAAAAAAAAAATTCTAAAACATTAGAAGCACAAAAGCACTGTCAAAATTCATCCTTTCCCAAGAGTGATTTACACTGAAACGGAGCCCCTGAGGTTTGTGTGTTAAAATGCAAAAGTTGTATCTTGCACGTTTCCAAAGTTCGAAGGGAACCCATAAACATTGCCCATGGTCAAAACTGTACTGCAAAAGTTCTTTTTATGTTATGACTTTTATTTTTTAAGACAGAAGTTATACAGATGTTTTGTATAAAATTCAAACAACATAGAAATGTTTGAAATGTCTAAATGAAAATGTGGCTTCAGGGCCCTCTCTCTTGGGACTCACTTAGAGACATCTATTCACAGTCTGCCCCCTCAGCTCCAGGATCTCTGGGAGACAGTCAACCCCCTCCACCACGAGCACGTGTGACTCCTTGTGGCTCAGTGACCTAAAAACTAAAGGACATACACACTCACTATGCAATGATGGTGTATGTTATAGTTAGATATAAAATGTCCCCTAAAGAGATCATTTGGTAATGTTTGGAGCTGTTGTAATTGAGTCATGAGAGTTGTAATCCCAGACGTGGATGAATCCATTGTAATGGATTTACCTGGGTGGTACCCAGTAGGCCAGTAGGGAGTGGCTAGAAGAGGTGGATCCCTGGGGGTGCGGCCTTGGGGATTGTTCCTCCTCCCCTGACCTCTCTCCCTCTTGCTTCCGGCCTCCATGATGTGAGGAGCACAGCCCATGAGCTCTTCCTCTCTCCATTTCCTGCAGCCATACCCTGAGATCCATGGTCCCCGGCCTCGCATGCACTGAACCTGAAACCATAAGAAAATAAATCTTCTTTCCTCTAAGGTACATTGTCAATCTTTTAGATTATAACTGCAAGAATGCCGATGGATACAGTGTAAGAATCAATCATGGTGCTGGGTATTGTGGCACATGCCTGTAATCCCAGTACTTGGGAGGCTAAGACAGGAAGATCGCAGGCTCAAGGCCAGCATCAGCAACTTAGCAAGACCCTATTTCAATTTTTAAAAATAAAAGGGCTGGAGGTGTATCTCAGAGGTAGAATGCCCATCCCCAGTACAAAAAAAAAATGACTCCATCATGGCAATAAAACTACTGCTAATAAAAGGGAGACTAGGGAAATACACCGCAGTCCCTGGCTCCTTGTAACTGATCAAATCCCACAATGTTAAGACTGTGACAACCCCCCTCCTCAGGCTGCTAAGTTGCTTGGTGGCCCATCTGGCACCTCATGTGTTATATTTGAAGAACGAGGGAGGCCTTGGAGACTGTGCCAGTCAGCTTTCCACCGCTATGACAAAGTACCTGAGAAAATCAACTTCGAGGAGGAAAGATTTATTTTGGCTCACAGCTTCAGAGCTTTCAGTCCCTGGTTAGCGGCTCCATTGCTTTGAGCCATGCTTTGAGGTGAGACAAAACATCATGGCAGGGAGTACCTGGTGGAGCAAAACTGCTCCCCTCATAGTGGCCAGGAAATGGGGGTGGGGAGAGAGAGAGAGAAGAGAGACAGAGAGAGATAGAGAGAAAGAAAGAGAGAGAGAGAGAGAAAGAGAAAGGGGCCAGGAACAAACTATGTCCTTCAAAGACATGCCTCCAGTGACCTACTTCCTCCCACTTTTCCCCGGCTCCAAAAGGTTGTACCACCTCCGATAGTGCCACAGGCTGGGAACCACACCTTTAGCAACTGGCCTTGGGGACACTTCAGACTCAAACAATAACAGAGAATATGCTTTTAGAGGGCCAGATGTCACAGGCCACTCCCTACTGGTGCACATCAGAATCAGGGGCCTTGCTGCAGGGGCAGGACAATTATTTACAGAGTTTTGCAGATGAAAAGAGTATCTGTTTATGGCAGTAAACATTTCCTCAAATTTTTGCTAAGCTTCTCTATTTATTTGCTTGCAGTCACTCTGTGTGCAAGATCTTATCTAGACCTAATATTATGCCTAAGACTCTAGAGGTGAGCAAACTTTTCCTCTGAAAGGTTGAAAGGTCAAATCATGAATATTCTAGACTTTGTGGGCCAAGAAGCAAAAGTCAATGACATCATATCGGTGCTCACATAATAAAAAATCAAATGTCCACAGATTTTTTTCCAGCTGTTTTTAACTCGGGATCTTACAAAAACAAGCATCCTGTCAGGTTGGCCCAGTGTGTTCACCCAGTTTTGCCAACCCTGCTCTGATCTGTAATTTGCTGGCTTCTGCTCCATGCTCACCCTGTGCATCTTTTTTTTTTTTTTTTTTTTTTTGCGGTACTGGGGGTTGAACCCAGGGGCATTCTACCTCCAAGCTACACCCTCATCCCTATTTTTTATTCTTTATTTTGAAACAGGGTCTCACTAAGTTACAGAGGGCCTCACTAAGTAGCTGAGGCTGGCTGCAAACCCAGATCCTCTGGTCTCAGCCTCCCAAGTACTGGGATTACAAGCGTGCGCCACCACAACCGGCTCCCTGTGCATCTTAATAGCGGCCACCTAAAGCAGTAAGGAGGCTGTGGAGGGAGAGCAGCACTCAGTCTGATCTGTGTTGTCATGTCTTTTTACTATGTTTGTGGTGGTGTTTGCCAGAGAAATCTTAATGGAAGATGCTTGACGTAAGCGTATCTCCCAGTAAAGCTGCCACTTGAGAGTCATCAGGAACCACTTCAGTCTGCAGTGCCGACGTAGTTGGGCTTTTCAACCCTGCTTGGTCCCCAGGTACTGAATTCTCTGCTCACTTAGATTTCAGGATGCAGCAGAGAGCCTTCCTTGAGCAAAATCGTTCTCCCTTCCACCTAGGCCTCCAGTGTGCTGTGTGACCTTGACATGAAGCAGAGCTCATCTGTATTATGTCAAGCAAACAGCCAACATGCACCAGATTATGAAAATTTTCCACCAGACCCCAATGCTACAGACTCAGCCTGTCCCTGGTCTGCCTCCAACAAACTTGGGGAAGAGCTTTTACTAAATGTTTTGCCACCATTGGGCGAGGTTTCATCAGCTTTCTATCCCACAGTATCTGTGTATTCCCACCTACGACCTGGCCACTTCAACCCATCCTATGCCACGCACTGAGGTTTGGGTGCAACCTCCCACTTTAGGTACCAAATTCTGTCTTGTAGCTATGGTATTCTTAGCCTTGATCTTATGCTTCCAGAAAGCAAGACAGAAGAGGCAAAGTCAAAGACGGAAAGAGCATTGCTCCAGGTGCCTTTGAAAGAGGGCTCTGGGGAGCTGCTAAAGGATGCTTTGGCTTGCACATCACTGGCCAGAAGGTGGAGACATGGCTGTACCTAACTAAAACAGCAGCTGAGAAAGGCAGTCTCCATCCTGAGCAGCCATATGCCTAGCCAAAAATCAAGGCTTTGTCACTTTGGAAGTGAGAGTAGTAACTAGGGCTGACTGGCAGTCTCTACCATAACAAGGTATGGAATAAGTCCCAATTCAAAGATGAGAACACTGAGGCTCAGAGGCCCCCATGCTGCTTGAGAGTAATGGGCAAAGCCACCATGCCACCCAGGCAGTCTCAGAAGTCTCGTGTTCTTAAAAAAGGGTCAACTCGCTTTCATACGGCCTTGACACACTCAGCGTGGGTCCCTCGACCCTCATACAAGGCAACTTCCGATCAAAGAAATGACTGCGGGCTTTCTGTCTGCCGACTTGGAATCTTATATTTCTTATTGAAATTTTCAGACTAAACTTGAGAAAATAGAGAGGTTACTGAGGCTGACCTCAAACCTGTGATCCTCCCATCTCAGCCTCCCAAGTACTGGGATTACAGGCGTGCACTACCAAGCTATTGTATATCAATGGATAAATGAATAATAAAAATATTCTATATCCATCCAAGGGAATATTAGATGGCCATAAAAGGGAAGGAAGTATTGATGGCTAGTACAATATAGATGAATGTTAAAAACATGATGTTAAATAAAAGAAGTTAGTCACAAAGAAACACTTATTGCATAATTCCATTTATATGAAGTGCCAAGAACAGGCAAATCTATAGAGACAGAAAGTGGATCAGTGGTTGCCAAAAGTTAGAAGTTGGAGGAAATAGGGTAACTGCTAATGGATACTGGGTTTTGTTTAAGGGTGATGAAAATACTCTAGAATTAATTGTGGCAATGACAGCACAAATCTAGGAATATAGTAAGAAACACTGTGTTGTACATTTTAACTGGGTGAATTATGAAATGCATGAATTCTATCTCAATGTAGCTGTTACCAAAACAGAAAGCCCAAGGTGATGGTGTTACAGAAAAGTTAACCCACAGCTTGACGTGCACATGAGCATTTCAAGCCATCTGTCAATCATGCAATGGATGCCTGCCACAGGAGAGCCATGTAGATGTGAGGAATCAGTGTGCAGATGCCGTGGCAAAAACAAAACAAAAGGAGAAGAAAGAAGGGAATCTGTGACGGTCGAGAGATGTAGCATGAATGAACTTTCCTTTTAAATTATTAAAATATTTTTATGTTTGTTGATAGATTGATAAGCCATCTTTGACATGTTTCGTGATTTGATATAAGGCCAAATAGTTTGTACTTGCATTGAAAATCATGGTAGAAAGAAGAACTTTCTCTAGTGTGTTGCCTTGTTCTGGCAACAGATGATGCCAAGCGCACTCCTCCACTCAGTGCCTGGGAAGAATTACTCAGAATTCCACCTATTACACACCAGATACCTCAGGGATCAACTGACCCATCTCCTCTTACACTCCGCTTAAGCAGCTAAATAGTGTCCAGTGGTTCTGCAAGGTGTTGAATATACTGAAGGAAGATCTCCTGCCCACTCCTCTCCCCCCACCAATATACTTTATATCAAGCTCAACCCCAAAACAGCAACAGAGAAACTACCAAGTACAAAATTAAGAACCTTGAGTTTAGTGCAAATATTTTCAATACACCATTGGAACAAAAATATTGTTGCAAAACAAAGACAACACAAAGTTATGTGTGACTATTCATTCAGACATCGAAAAAGGAAGAATTTCTGCAAAACAGGTCAGTTCTTGGGTTATCCTGCAGTGTCGATATTCTGGAATGGACAAAAGGGAAAAAAAACACATTTTCAAGTGTCAAGATATGGTTTTCAGGGATAGGGAGATGAAAGTAGAAGACAAAGATTTTCAGGCAGCATCTGATACCTTAGTACAGAATATTATAAAGAGGGATAGTAGGGGAAAGTATTTTCAAGATGGCGACTATGGAATAAGAATGCCCTAACCTCTTTTCCATTTCAACAAGAAATCAAGAATTGAAATATTGTTATTACCCTTTTGCTCACTGTATTGGACCTGCCTCATATTCTATAATGGAAATACCCCTGTGTATATCTTACTTTGTGTTTTAGCAATATTACAAAGCAGGACAGTGAACTTTGATTCTAGAGTCTGGGCTCTGGGGAGATGTGGACCCTCTCTGCCTTTGCTTGTTCATCTGTTGGGTGAGAATCATCATTCCTGCCTCTATTAAAGCTCTCCAGAGAATCCCAACCAACAGGGTATATATAGGGAAAGCAATTTATTTTAAGGAATTGGCACAAGGGATTGCGATGGCTGGCAAATGTGAAATTTGTGGGACAGGCTGGCAGGCTAGAAATTTGGACACAAATTCTGCAGGGCGCCATGCTGAAGCTCAGGTAGGGTTACTGTATTGCAGTCTAGAGAAGAATTCCTTCTTCAAAAAACCACATTCTTTGTTCTGAAGGTCTTAAATTGATTAGATGAGACCCGATCATATTATGGTGGATAATCTGCTTTATTTAGTCAGATGATTATAAATATTAATCACATCTAAAAAATATATTTACAGTAACATCTAGGCTAGTGTTTCACCAAATAACTGGTCACTAGAGTCTAGCCAAGTTGACATATAAAACTTTCCATCACACTGCCCTTCCTGCCTCAGGAGTTGTTAGGAAGGTATTATTATTACATATTTTGTTTATCGCTTTATATCTAACATCTACATAGTATCTGGTACATAAGAGGCACAAACAAATACTTAATGAATAGAATGATACCAGTTGTATAAAAGAAAGAAGAGATATATAAAGGATATAAATATATTCATATCCACTGGTATACTTATAAATAATATATATCGCCAGGTGTGGTGACGCATGCCTGTAATCCCAGTACTTAGGAGGCTGAGACAGGAGGATCGTAGGTTCGAGGAAAACCTCAGCAAGTAGTGAGACTCTCATCAACCTAACAAGACCCTGTTTCAAAATAAAAATTAAAAAATAGGTCTGGGGATGTAGCTCGTCGGTAGAATGCCCCTGGGTTCAATCCCTAGTACCACACACACAAAAAAATAATATATATCTTTAAAGATACATAGTTAATTGATCACACTGGAGACTGGAATGGGCATGGGAATAAGGCCTTTTACTACATATCCACTTATGTTTTTCTAATTTTGAACCACATGAGTACATTACAAATATAAAAAATTAAATCTTAAAAAGGAAATAAAATGAATCAGTTTAGTACTTGATATTAAAAAAGTAAGCAAATACATTGACTGCTTTTATTTGACTTCTCTCTAATTTGCTTCTACCTGCTTATGAACTTCAGGTCCTCTCTTCTGGGTTCTGTGATGGCATCTCATGAAATGAGAGGTAGAGAGGAAAACATTGCAGGCTCAGTTTCCATGTGAGAGAGTCCTAAATTTTAGATTTGGGGGAATGATGTTTGGATTATAACAGATATTCCTCCCAAGGAAGGAAGGAAAGACGAGATACTCTAGGAAATCGATCTGAGTCAGAAGCAGCAGGAAAAAAATTTTTTTGAGACGGTGGGTGAAACACATCAGCCCAAACATAACAACAGGGGAAAAAAAAAATCCCAAGTTAATTCAGTTGAACGTCAGAATTCCAATGCTTTTATTGCATGCAGTCCATCAGAACTAAAACAAGTGAACCAGGAGAAGACTTTAGACAATACTGTAGAAGGTCGATCCTTAGAAAACCGAGCTTGCAAGCTTGCAACTCTCAGTGGGCCATAGGATGGCAGTTCCATCTGTGAATCCAAACTAATTCTTCATGCTTTCAGATCCCTGCTGTCTGTGTTTTAATGCTTCACCAACTCTCTCAAGCCTGGGAGGGAACAAGAAAAGAAAAATCAGTTCATCTGGAAACTTGGATTATCAGGGCTTTTCATTGTTGTTGTTCTACCAGTACATTGATATTTCTCTAGACCACAACCTACCATTTGCAGACTTTGTGGTCTGCTTCTTGCTGTGTTGCTGTGTCGGGCAGGATATTCTGGGTTTTGGTGCGGTAACTAACCCCCAAGTCTTAGAAGCTTGGGGGGGGGGGCGGAAACAGTTGTTGAAGCCAGGCATGGTGGTGCACACCTGCAATCCCAGTACTTGGGAGGCTGAGACAGGAGGATTGCAGGTTCCAGGCCAGTCTCAGCAACTTAGCAAGACCCTCAGCAACTTAGTGAGACCCTGTTTTAAAATAAAAAATAAAGTAGGGCTGGGGGTGTAGCTCAGAGGTAGAATGCCCCTGGGTCCAATCCCTAGTAACACACACTAACACACACACACGAGTTTATTTTCCAGTTATGCAAAGTACACCCCAAGTTCTGACACCCCCCAGGCAACTGTCTTCAGTGTAGCACCACCATTATCACCACATTTACATGCTGCTGTAGGAGGGAAAGACGGAACATGGAGAGCCATGCACCAGCAAGAGGTATTGGTGGGCGTCTCTATTGTCTCCCACACTTGCTCGGCTCCTAAATGTAAGGGGCCCTGTTATAGCTTGGCTTTACTTTGGTTTCCCACACCTGAGTGCATGGTAGAAAGTTTGTTCTGACACTTGGGGATTGAAAAACCTGAATGGATTAATTTGGGAAACACAAGCTTGGCCACTCTTGCCCTCCCCCTTCTCAAAATGACTCCTGTAAACCACTCTATTTTTTAATATACTTTTATTGGTACACTGTCATCTCATATAATGAAGCTCAGAGGGATAGGGACATACATACAGGTGCACAGCACCTGGTAAGCTTCCCCCCATGAACTACCTTTTGAAAAGGCCCCTCCATAACACAAGGTGAACCTCAGGGCTCAGTTAATAGTAGGTATTTAACAGAGTTCCATTTTTATGAGCCTTGAGATTATTCTTCTGTGTTATTCAGAATTTTGTTACTAGAACTTTAGAAAGTGGATGATTTAGCTCACAGGTTTAGAGATTCCAGGGCACGGGCTCTGCCATGGGCTCCGCCTTGGTTCTGGTAAGGGCCCTCTCAGCTGCATCACATTATGGCCAAGGGCAAGGATGGGAGGAGTGCTCAAATCTCAATGCAGGAAGCCAGGGGGAGAGGCTGGAATCTCAGGATGCCTTCCATAGGCACGCCCCCAATGACCTAAGGACCGCCCACTAGGCCCCACCTCTTAAAGGCCAACCCCAAGTCCCAGAACCACCACCCTGGGGTCTAAGCTTTCAATACATGAAGCTCTGGGAGGACACAAACCATACTCAAGCCATAGCATCTTCCTGTGATTAATACCAAAACTCTATAAAATTAGAGAATCCTCGCCGGGCGTGGTGGTGCACGCTTGTAATCCCAGTACTTTGGGAGGCGGGGACCGGAGGATCAGGGTTCGCGGCCAACCTCAGCGCGCATGCGTGCGTGCGCGTGTGCGCTCTCTCTCTCTCTCTCTCTCTCCTCTCTCCTCTCTCCTCTCTCTTTCTCTCTCCTTTCTCCTCTCTCTCTCTCTCTCTCCTCTCTCCTCTCTCCTCTCTCTCTCTCTCTACCTAGTGAGGCCCTCTGCAACCTCGTGAGACCCGGTTTCAAAAATAAAGCATAAAAAAATAGGGCCGGGGGTGTAGCGCGGAGGTAGAACGCCCCTGGGTTCAATCCCTGGTACCACAAAAAAAAAAAAAAATTAGAGAATCCTTTGTGATCCAGGAATCAAGTTTCAGAATGTCTAAGCTGATCAAGGCTTTAGGAAGCACTTCTAAATCACCTACTGCACAATACAGATGAGAAACCCGAAGCCAGAAATGGGAAGTGACTTGCCCGAAATCACAAAACTGATCCTGGGTGTTGTTCTAAGTGACTAAATGAGTAGTACATTGTTACACATCGATAGGAAACTAATACAAAGTTGTAAACTTCCAAGAGAACTCATCTTTTAACTAGGCCTATATTAAGACCTAAAGCACAAAAAGCTGTAAAAAGATCTTGGCATCCCACAGACGCTTCCATATGTAATTCAAAATAAAATGTTATTTCTTAAAATTACACATAGCTTACATGTGTGGGTATAATTAACATGAGTTCCTTATGATTTTCTGATTATAAAAATCTGTATCTTTCTCTCAAAAATAAAACTTTTCTCCTTTCTCCTTTTTTTTCTTCTTTTTTCTTTTTCTTTTCTTTTTTTATTTATTTTTTTTTATTTTTTGGTACTGGGGATTGAACCCAGAGACATTTTACCTCCAAGTTACACCCCCAGCCCTTTTTACTGTTTATTTTGAAATGGGGTCTCAGTAAGTTGCTGAAGGTCCCACAGAGTTGCTGCGGCTGGCCTGGAACCTGTGATCCTCCGTCTCAGCCCCATGACTAGGATTACTGGCCTGTGCCACCATGCCCAGCCTTTCTCTCTTTTTATTAGGTAATCCACTTCTGACTTTGGAGATAAGGAGCCTTCACTGAAAGAATAAATGTCTAATAATGAAATTTCAGAAATCAGGATGGGAGTGGGGGCACATGGAAGGTGAGGAAAGGGACCCTTCCATTAGGTCACATGAACCACAGTGACCCTCAGTGACCCTCAGTGATCCTCCAGTCCACAGTGACCGGCTTCCATGGTAGCAGGAAGTTGTCAGATGGCCCCTGCACTCCTCTAAGTTTTCTCACTCCTGCATTGCTTCTGCTGTGCTTCTCCTGCCGTCCTCTCCAGCCATGCCAGGAAACAAGGCGATGCACAATCGAAGTATCAGATGTCATTCAAGCCAGAGGTGGCATCATGCTCAGGTTGCCTCTGGGTGGGGAGAAACCATGAGGCTGATGGCTGCCCGGGTCAGTTGTGTGCAGCCAGCCAGTGCCCACCACAAAAGCTAAAGAGGCGACTCGCCCTTCAGGGCGATGACTGCCACCCTTTCACTGACTATGGAAGGGCCATTGCCGAAGATGCAGGGACAGAACTCGAGGGAGAAGGTGCTCATACCTATAAGAGAGCTGATGTCAGGCCAGGCATGGGGGTGCACGCCTATAATCCTAGTACTTGGGAGGCTGAGATAGGGGGATAGGGGGATCACAGGTTCAAGGCCAGCCTCACAAATTGGTGAGACCCTGTTTCAAAATTTTAAAAGAATGAAAATAAAAAGGTCTGGGGGGATGTAGCTCAGAGGTAGAATGCCCCTCAGTTCAATCCCCAGTACCAAAGAGAGGGAGGGGATTGAGAGAGAGAGAGAGAGAGAGAGAGAGAGAGAGAGAATGAATATGAATGAACGTCAGGCCACCTAGAGAAGGAAACTCAATTCTGCGTGGAGGGTGGCCAGGTTGGCTTTTGCAGTTGAGCATCTGCAGAGGCCAACCTGGTCGCCCTCACAGCAGTTCCACCAAGGCTGAGATTGGTGACCTGGACCACCTACCTCCAAATCCTGCTGCACCCCTTGCTCCCTGTGACCCTGGGCTGCTGCTTTTTCTCTAAGCTTCCTTTTCCTCTCCTGTAAAATGGGGATGATAAGAGAAGCACTCTCGTTGGGTTGTTTTGTGGATTAATTGAGTTAAAATATAATAAGCAGAAGGCTGCCGGGCATGGTGGCGCATGCTTGTAATCCCAGTACTTGGGAGGTGGAGACCGGAGGATCTGGGTTCGCGGCCAGCCTTAGCTACTTAGTGAGGCCCTCCACAACTTAGTGAGACCCGGTTTCAAAATAAAGTATAAAAAATAGGGCCAGGGGTGTAGCTCAGAGGTAAAATGCCTCTGGGTTCAATCCCCAGTACCACACACACACACACACACACACACACACACAAAAAGTAGAAGGCCCAGCATCAAAACTCTATCACCAAGGCCTTCTCTTCCCAATGTTTGGCAAGCTTGTTCTCACCATAGAAGGTAAGAACAACTGCTCTCCACCTCCCTGCCCACTCCCAAGAAAAGCCTTGGTCTTATTTAACCAAACCCTCTTCCCTGGCTTACAGGAGAGAGGAGGTGCCATCCTCACTGTTTTCTGTTTGCAGGACGCAGCCTTTGACGGTGCATCTGTCCTATTTTCTCGTTAGACCCTGGTTATGGCCTCAGCCTCCACGAGCTGCCTTTAGTGCAGCAGGCATTTGATGTAGGTAACTGATTGGATGTTTTGTTTTGTTTTCTTACTTTAGAGCCAGAGGCGATGACTTCTTTTAAACAGTGGAATCATGGCTCTGCTGCACGTCTCAGTTGGGAAGAGGCATGGACTCGGTGCGAGGGGAGGCTGGGTTTCTTTCCTCCTCCAAGTTTCCCAGAGAATGAACCACCTCTGCTTGGAGGTGAGCAGGGCCAGTCCAGTCCAGCATAAATGTGCAACCTCTGCTTGCTGGAGCCCACCCGGAGAGAGAAAACCACGGCTCGCGCCCCTCCCAAGGCATTCAGCAAGTCAGGCTGACCATCAGCACAACAGCAAAAAGAGGAAACAGAGGCAAAGGGATTGTGGCATCAGGCTGAATGGTGAGGAGTCATGTAAGCAGCTTTGAAATGAATGTCGAGAGGGGAGAATGTGAGGCTGATGGGCCACAACACCACATAACTTTTATGGCCAACTCGTAAAGCTGCATCATACTGGAAAGAAATTACTCAGAAAGTCTTCAGATTCGCAGCGCAAAACTTCCCTTGGTCAACTTTCTGGCTTAGCTCTTGGAGGTCTGTGCTCCTCGGAGCCCCGTTGCTCAGCATAAGATGAAAACAGAAAGAGTCCATGGCACCCTTTGATCCCCACAGGGCTGGTCTAATTGGTCCAAACCATCTCCAAAATCTAAGTGAAGTTGTCTGTCACTCACAGTAATGGGTGTAAAACTCAGATTCCAAAAACCCCCAGAGGAAACACAACAGCAGATGCATTATCTGAGCAACGTAAAGTGAGGGAATATTTTCCTACTTCTTTTTGAGGGTGGAATCATTACCTAATGGTCTAACCCTTGCAGTTAGCATATGGAGAGTCATTTATTCTGAAGTGTGCTGTTTCCTTTTGTCCACAAAGTGGGTAGTAATGTGCTCTTTCCAAAGGGAGCAACAGTGAGAACGGAAATGTAATTTATTTTTTATTGCTGAGTTGGGCTTTTTCAAGTGATTTTTGCAGACATATCTTTAATAGATTTTCAGACATATTTTATTTGTTGAAAAATTTCCATGCCCTTGCATAATTCCAATTATTCAATGGAAACCAGTTTGGGGAATTGTTCCAGCTAGTTATTCAGCCCTTTGAATGAGCCATATTTATTACTTAAATTGATTGCGGTGTCCATTTGGAGATTAGCTCGGATGAATGGGGATTAAGAAGAGCTTGTATTAGATCCCTTCCCCCTGCAAGCACTCATGGGCCTTTTGTTCCTGGAGTAGCTTGTGAGCAGCTCTGCTCCTGACCCTGCCTGCTTCTGTGGTCTGGGTGGAGCAGGTCAGAGAGGGAGGGAGCAAAGATGAGGCTTTCCTCTGCACACCACAGGGGGCCGCACTGCAGAACTTTCCAGAAGGGGTTTATTCATTCACAAAACAAGAAGTCTGGGGACAAGGGGCCCCTGCTTCCGGTTCAGGGGCTCCAGGATGCCTGGACGACATCCCTGCGTGTTTTAGGTCCAAAGATGGCTACTGCGAGTCGGGTCCTCACACCATGACAAGTCAGCGAGGAAGGCCCACGTCAGCACAGTCGGTCTCTTTTCCAGAAGCCCCCAGCCAACATCCACTTAACTCCACTCTACCCTCTGTCCAGGCTGCAAACTCTGGTCTCTGTGCCTTCTAGCTTCTCTTCCCACCTTCCTCCCCTTACCCTCATTCTGTCTTTTCTCTATATTAACCACCAGAAAGCAAGCACATGAAAGTCTAAGGCAGACCCTGCCACTCCTCCACCCCAAACCCACCAGTGGCTTCCTGGCATACTCAAGAGTAAAATCATAGCTGGGCATGGTGGTGCAAACCTGTGATCCCAGTTCTTGGGAGGCTGAGACAAAAGTATCGCAGCTTCGAGGCTGGCCTCGTCAACTTAGCAAGGCCCTCAGCATCTTGGCAAGACCTGCTTCACAATAAAAAATAAAACGCCCCTGGTTTCAATCTCCAGTACAACACACACACACACACACACACACACACACACACACACACACACAGAGTAAAATCTCAACTCCTGAAGGGGTCAAAGTCCATGGGACCTGCCCCCCCCTCCATCTCCTGTGACCTCACCCCCGGCTGCAGGATCCTGGCTCACTGGACTCTAGCCACTCTGGCTCCCACTATTTTTGTTAATGTTATTATTTTTGCTTTTGTTTTGTTTGCAATGCTGGGAATCAAACCCAGGGCCTCGCTCATGCTAGGCAAGTGCTCTGAATTGTATCCCTTTGTTTTATTTTATTTTGAGACAGAGTCTACATTGCCTAGGCTGGTCTTGAACTTGCGACACTTGAGTTAGCATTTAAAAACTGTAAGCCAGACATGGTGGCACAGACTTATAATCCTGGCACTTGGGAAGCTGGCAGGAAGATCACACAGGTTCAAGGGGGGGCCTCAGCAACTTAGGGAGACCCTCAGCATCTTAGTGAGACCCTGTTTCAAAATAAAAAAGTAAAAAGGGCTGGGGGTGTATCTCAGAGGTAGAATGACTCTGGGTTCAATCCCTAGTACCAAAAAAGAAGCCCAAAATGTAAAATATCTCAATGCCTTTTAAGAATGATTAAATGTTGAAATGATAATATTTTGAATATAGTAGATTAATAAAATATACTCTTAAAATTAATTCTATATGGGTTTTTTGTTGTTGTTCTTATTTATACTTTTTTCAGCCTAGCTACTAGAAAACTTTAAATTACCTCAGTGCCTCAAATTTGTGTCTCATGTCAGGCGTGGTGGCACATGCTTGTAATCCCAGTACTTGGGAGGCGGAGACCAGAAGATCCAGGTTCACGGCCAGCCTCAGCTACTTAGTGAGGCCCTCTGCAACTTCGTGAGACCTGGTTTCAAAATAAAGGATAAAAAATAGGGCCAGGGGTGTAGCTCAGAGGTAGAATGCCCGTGGGTTCAATCCCTGGTACAGCAAAAAAAAAAAAAAAAAAATTGTGGCTCATGGTCTCTTCCTCTGGAGATGGCTGGCATTCTCCCCTAAATGTGTATTTCTTTCTTTACTCAAAAAGCTTCTTGCTTTCAAGATGGACACACTCTCCCTCGAATCTGCATCTGCTTTCCTAAATAAATATGTCTCTCGGGAAAAAAAAATTCATGGCTCGCATGATGTTTCTGCCGTATTATGGTGGTGTGGACTATTCCTTACCGTCTATGGTTTTTCTTTGCTCTGTCTGTTGCACTCACAAGACTGGGAGCTCAAGGAGGTCAGGGAGTGCCTTCCAGAGCCCAGAGAGATGCTTCACCTATAGCAATCATTCCATAAATGCCTGTTGAAAGAAGGAAGCAATGAACAACAACACACACAAAAAACAACTATCCAACAATAGCAACATATTTATAAAAGTTACTAGAAATTATGTGCTGTGTTGAATTGTCCACAATACTAGTCTCTTCGGTATGGAGATGATGATGTTCAATACATGTAGCTTACAGATTTGCCTCAAGTATAAAAGAAATCAATATTCCAGAACTACACAGGATCTTGTGCACATACCCGCCTCGGGCCTGCACACTTATGGGTGCGGTGGGTGGGCTACTGCTTATAAAGTGCTATAAGTGACTGTCGCCCTTTCTCAGAGTTTGGGTACTTTGGTCAGTGGCTCCATTTATTTCCTTGCTACCCTAAGTGGTCCTTGGCCCCGCAGCATGAAGCAAGAGCATCACTGGGAGCTTGTTAGAAATGCAGAGCTTCCGGTTGCACCCCAGACCAACTGATCAGAAGCTGCACTTTAAAAAGATCTTCGTTAATTGTATGCCTGTAAATGTTGAGAAGCCTGGGCTATGTGTTTTTGAGAGGGCCACCTGGGAACTCGGCTACAATTCCCTTTCATGCTTCACACATTTTTTGCTAAAAATGTGTTATCTTTCACTTTATGTAAGGTGCCATTGTAGGCCCTGAGATAGGAAGATGAAACAGGCTTGCTTGCGTCTCCCATTACTGCTGAGCGCTCACTGTTTGCGGAGGCAGCTGGTCACCCTGGAATGCCAGAGAGAGCCACAGGAGGCTCTGAAGAGGTCAGAAAGGGTACCAGGGAGAGTCTGCGGACCTCTTCTTCATGAATTTTGCATTCTGAGATGTCCAGAAGAAAGGAAGCAGCCAGCGCTGCCTTCTCTCCAAGAAGGAAACTTTCCCAGAATCTGTCTGTCTCCATGGAGACCCAAGAAACTGCAAAGCCTACATCGACATCCTGGTCCCCAGGCTCAAGTTCAAATGAGCTTAATTCCCCTATGTCTGAGTTTCGGGGGGTAGAGTGAGTTTTTGACTCTGGGAAAATGCAGATTTTTTTAAGCCAGTCACAGTGGATCTGCAGCAGTCCTGAGACCTGCTGTGACTGGTGAGTCACACAGTGACATCTCAATGAGCTGGTATCACTCTTTCCACAACAATCAGAGCATCCAGCTGCTGGGATTCTTTTCCAACATTTCTACAGTTGCTACTCCATTCACCTGGTGGGCTAAATTAATTGAGCACCTATGGTATGTACTGTAAAGGATACGGCGATCATCCTGTCCTACCAAGAGAAACTGCTGTGTTGACACATAATTGCTAAGAATTCCTCCATAGCTCCCATTGCTTCATGAACCTGGTAAACATTCAAACACTTGGCCTACCAGGCTCTGGGGCCTGGAAGGCCCCCGGCGCACCTCACCATGGCCCCATTTCTTTCAGCACCCCAATACTGACTGCTTCTTCTCTAGGAGCCTTTACTATCTAGACCCATCTTTCCATCTCCCTCCCCCTTTCCTATCTTCTTGCCTAGCAAAATCCTACTCATCCCTCAGATCTCAGCCCAGGAATTGCTTCCTCGGGGATCTCCCTGATGCCAACGGCTTCCATGAAAGAGGTCCCTGCCCTACTCCTTCCTTCCTGTCATTCCTGCAGGGATCCTGACTGATACCGACCTTCCAAGGCTACAGAATTAAAAAATATTCCTGCAAGAGACAGGTAAGATTAAAGTTTTGGGAAGATGAATTCAGTAGCTATAAGAAAATTACATTAAGCAAAGGAAGAGATTGAAGGTTCAGGAAAGAGACTAGAAAAACTACCTTTTAAATGCCAGGCTTGGGGCTATTTCTAAAATGCTATCTTAATTGTTTTCATAATATATCCAGGAAGAAGTCATTGTCTCCATTTTCAATCGCAGAAACTGAGACTCAGAGGGGTCTAGTAACTTCCTCAAGGTCACACAGTAGTATGTATGGACCTACCTGCCTGATTTTCTCAGAGTCTATCTTCCAGGGAGGCTACTGTAAATTTTCTGTTATGGGAAAATAATGGAAAGGAAAGGATTGACTTGGTAGATGTTGTAGGGGAAACTGACAGGATGTACAGATGATGTATGTGGGGCTGGAGGGCAGGAAGAGGAATTCATCCAAGGCGATGGAAGTGCTTCCCTGGTCACCTCCTTCCAGAAGCTTCCAACACCTTTCCTCTGTGTTTCCTGCATCAGAGCACTGCCCATGGAGTTTTACAATTCCAGGTCTATTTGCCCATCTTTCCCACCAGGCATGTCTGTGGTCCTGTGGAGTCCCCACAGAGAAGCGGCGCGCCTCCAGGTGCTCTATGAAATCTTGCTCACTGCACACAAGGCAATGGGCAAATATAGGACTGGCTGAGTGGGAGGGTGCCGATGCCAGTGATCAATTTAAAGAGACGTGCTTGCAGAAAAGCACCAGGTGTCAGCCAGCGGAGAAGGCAGGGCAGCTCGCTGGGTACAGCGGGGATCTCCGTGACTTACTTCCACTAATGCTCAGGATTCTTCTGGGTCAGAACAAGATGACTGGATGGGGCAAGGCAGCAACATGCAGTCTCAGGGGCTCTGCTCAGAGCATCCAAGGCTAGGTGCGGGATCAATAATCCCACAGTTGCAAATCTCAGAGACCCCTCTTCATGAGTTAGTCACTAAGTGATTTGGAACTTGAAGAACAATTTATGCCCCAACTTGTAAACTTCAGCAGCATGAATCCCTGGTTTCCCTTGAGATTTTGTGAGATACAGCGTGGACAGAGTCCACACCTTGGTTCTTACAATGGCATCTCCCTCAAACTTCCTCTCTCCCCATCTGGGGAAGGGTCAGGGAGATTTGCAGACTTGTGATTATACTTTATTCCCTGGAAGTTGAAAAAAGGCCCCCTCATACTCCAGGAGAGTCTCAATATCTCCCTATGCCCACAGCTCCAATCACCATCTTCGTCACCCAAGCAAACGTGGCCATCTCCTCTTTACTGTCACCTCCCTGCGTTTCTCCCTTCCTCACCCCTGCCTCCATACTGGTAGATCAGCTTGTCTTAAACCCAGTCAGAAGAAAGAGTAAAGAAGCACAATCCCTTAAGCTGGCATTTCTGACCCTCCAGTCCCCCCATGCTGTGGTTGTCACCTCACTCGCCAGACTGTCCTCCCACCATGTTTCTGCATGTTTACCAGTGCTGGAATTTGGGTGATGAATGTCTCCCAAAGGTCTGTAGGTAAAGGCTTGGTCCCCAAGGTGGTGATACTGGGATATGGGATGGGCCTTTAAGAGGTGGGACTTAGAGGGAGGGTCTTAGGTCACTGGGGGCGTGCCCTCAAAGGGGATTGTGGGATCTTTCTCTCTCTCTCTCCCTCTCCATCTCCTTCTCTGTTCTTCTGTCAGCTTGAGGTGTGACCATCTTCTCTGACACATTCTCCCACCATAATGTGTTGCCCTCACCAGAGGCCCAAACAAATGAGGCCTCTTGTCTTCAACTTGAACTTCCAGAACCATGAGCCATAATAAACCTCTCATTACTTTATTAGTCTATGTCGGATATTTCATCATAGTGACATTAAGCTGACTAACACAACCAGCCAGTCAAGCCAATTCCTAGCTCCTCCTATAGCCTGTCTTTTGCTTTCCAGCCAGACTCTCAATCCCAGCCCAGAATGCCTTCTCTACAAAGCCTCCTGTCAAAATCCTACTGGCTGCCCAGAATTTGTCCAAATGCTACCTCTTCTCTGAACCTGATCCCAATACTGTCAGTGAAAATTAAGTCCTCCCTTTATACAATCCAATAGAACCTCCTTTTCACAGTTGTAATATTTTTCAAAAGAATATCTGGTGTTGGAGTTAATTCCATGAAAGTTTGTGAAGGCAGACCCATTTTATGATGGTCTCATTTTGTATTATGGTTAAGGTCTGTTGGTAAATAGCAATCCACCCATAATCAGCACATCAGTGGGTTGTTCTTGTGTTTTCTGCATCCTAAGAGTTTCTGTATTTAATGACCCTAATTAAAACTCTTAGCATATCAAAGGAAATTTTTTAGAAAAACAACAATAATTAGCCTTGAAAATTTCCATGATTTGATACTTTGTCAAGCTCAATAAACACTGGGATTTTTTTTTTCCTCCCCTGCCTTCAAGTCTTCCAGGGAAAGCTTTGAAGTCCTGAACCTTACTCTGTAGTGGGTGGTAATAGCACGCACGATCATTTTGAAACCCCTGTCTCTTTATTTCCCTCTCCTCTTTCAAGTGAGAGTCTATATTGTCATTAAGGAGAGCTAACTCAAGGACTTACCAATTGTTTCCTCTCTCCTGGATAATTCTTATCAATTAATAAGAATATTCTAGAATCTCCATATTTAGTAACCATCTATTAAACTAGTTCCCCACTCCAGAAATGTCACCAGCAAAGCTTCTTAGAAGGAAATGCCTATGTACCCTATCCTTACTCTGTCACTGCCTATTCACTATCTTTTAATTAAATTATATTTATATTACATTAGAAACATAGCCGCTGTGAAAAACTAGAGCATACAGATAAGTGAGAGAAAATTAAAAGTATTCATGTGGAGAAACTGCTAAGCACATTGTAAACTACATTTCCCAGCTTCCTTTGCCATTTCGTGAACACTTGCATTCCGCTGATGAGTGAGACACATCATTTCTATCTACAAATGAAATACAAGAGGTAGGATATGTCTTACTTCCTGATGTCCATAAAACCCCCCATGTATGCTCTACTATATACTCTTCCCCCCCCCCGAAGTTTGAATGGCAAAAACTTTGAATACCATGCTTTGAAAATGGCATAGTCAATATTAGTCTTGGTTTATGAATGACTTCTGGAACTGGTCCTATTATAGTTTGAGTTTAAAATATTCTCAACACCTCATGTGTTAGACAAGTCAGCCATGTTCAGCAAGGCCATCATGTTCGGAGGTGGGACAAAGCTAGAGGTGGGTCACTAGGAATATGGCACGGGTAGGTGTTTTCCCAGGCCAGACCACTGCAGCTCTTTCTCCCCTGCCATCATGAGCTGACACAAGCTCTCACCCTCTCTCTCTGCTCACGGCCATGATGCCCTGAGGACCTGCAGCCTTGGCTCCTGCTTGGAAGCCGGACTAACATGAACTGAAATCTCCAGAATTGTGAGCAAATAAATCCTCTTCCTCTAAGTGTTTGGGTCACAGCAATTAGAATGCTGACTAAAACAGGTCCTGAGGATAAACATTCAATGAAGAAGCATCTATTCAAGAAAATTTATGATAGAGGTTGAGACAGGAGGATTGCAGGTTCGAGGCCAGCCTTGGCAACGTAGTAAGACCCTGTTTCAAAATAAAAAGGGGTGGGGGTGCAGCTCAGATGTAGACTGTCCCTGGATTCAATCCCCAGTACCACAGGAAAAAAAAGACAATCTATGATAATTCTGTAAGAAATAAGCTATTTGAACAAGGACTACCCCTTTTACCTCTCTCCCCACCAGCTCAGCAATGTGAAGACTCCACCCGAGAGAACTTCAACCAAGAGTACAGGCAGGCCTTCAGTATTCCTTGTCCTGCCCTTAGCACCCTGCTGCCAAGGTCAAGTTGTCTTAGCCCATTTTCTGTTGCTATAACAGAACACCCAAGGCTGAGTAATTTATAAAGGGAGGAAGTTTATGTTGGCTTATGGTTCTGGAAGCTTTAAAGCATGGCACAGGCATCTGCTCGGCTTCTGATGAGGGCCATGTGCTGCTCCATGCATAATGGAAAAGCAGACAAGCGGCACTTGTGTGAAAGAAGAAACAAGAAAAAGCCAAGGAAGCCCAACTCATTTCATAACAACCTGCTCTCATGGTAAGTAATTCTGTCCCACAAGAACCAACTCCAAGCATTAATCCTTAACAACCTTGTTCCCTCTTTAAAGCCCCACCCAATACCTCTCAACACTGCTACATTGAGGACCGAGTCTTATCATGAGTTTTGGAGGAGACAAACTATATTCAAATCATAAAACAAGTCACAGATGCATGTAGTCAAGGTGTGAGGGGCTCCCTACTTCCTCCCAATTGCCACACCTGAAATAGAGGCTCCACCTTGGAGGTGGCACTCTGAGAATACTGGGTCTTTCATAGCTCTGCTTTGACTCATCAGGCAGGGGCTCCAGGAGAGGCGAGGCAGAGAGGACCCAGGCTCCTAGAGCAGGGGTGTCACTCAATGAGAGGTTTGCCATTATCCCTAAACTCAGCTTCAGAGTTCTGGCTCAGAGATTTTTAACTAGGAGAAGAAGCAGGCCTTAAAACAGATCTCTTCCAAAATGAACTGACTTCATCTGCAAGAACATGGAAAAGTTTAAACCCAAGGGCACTCTCAAGAACACTGGAAGTTTGTAGAGGAAAGAGATTCATGGACTTAATGAAGATACAACCTACAATGTACGCTAGCTGGTTTGCAGGAGAGAAGTGAGAAATAGGACATCTGGAGGGAGCCCTCCTGGGGTCCAAACACATCAAACACTGACCTCACAAGATATTCTTGCCAGGAGTGACATCAGCAAGACAATGAACCAGGAAGCCCCAACCTGCATCTCCCCGCCAACACAATAATTTAACAACTACCCACTGAGAGAGCTCCAAAGCCCAATGAAGAGACTGTTGTAATCCAGGGGAGCCCCAAAAACTGAGGGTGGCCACATTGAAATGCATGGGAAGCATTTTCTCTGCATTACCCCATCCCCATGATAGCACAGATATGCTATGTCACCAAGGATCACAGCAGCCCTTGCTGCCACCACAGACACCCACAGCTTTCACCAACAAGGACAGTCTTTAACAAAGCTTTCCCCCCAGCAACAGGGCTGACCAGAGGCCACAGTGCTGTCCCCCCTCCAGAACAGGAGCTGTTTCTGTGCCCACCCTGGGACTAGAGCTCCCACACACACACCCATGATGCCCTGGTACCACCTCATACATGCCCATCTGCTGGCCCCTAGTGTTGTCACCATCACACATGCGCCTATGCCACAAGACCTATTGCTGTATTCTTGCCACAAACCCTGGTGTTAAGGAGGATCCATTTCATCCATTTGCAGAAGAAAAGGATGAGTAAAGGTTCTCCAGAAGGCTGTATAAGCTCTAGATGAACATCCAGTATATGATAATCTTTCTCCCACAGCTGAGAATCACAGGCCCAGGAATCAAGGGGGCGGGGGGATAGGAATGGCACCACTCATCATTACCCCAGTGACCCACTTGCAAAATATTTACATCCTGTTCCCACATCTTTATGCTTTATTCTAGCCTAAAGGTCTTAGTTCCAAAGGGAGGAATGCTTCTACCAGGAGAGACACAAAGATTCCATTGAATTGCAACTTAAGACTGCCATCCCACCGTGTGGGGCTCATCATGCCTCTGAATCCATAGGTCGAGAAGGAACTCTCCCATGTCGGCTGGGGCAGTTGATCCAGAATACTAAAGAGAAATTGGACTATCACTCCACAGTAGAGGTAAGAAAGAGTTTGTCTTGAAGGTGGGTAAAAACCTTAGGGTATCTCTTCATATTACCATACTCTAAGATGAAGGTTAATGGGGAAAATCCCCTGTAAATCCATTGCAATTCAGGCAAATCTAGGAATGTCCTAAGCCCTTCAGGACACATGACCCTCACCAGATGCTGAGCAGATGCTTGTGCCATGCTTTCAAGCTTCCAGAACCATACACCCGAATAAACTTCCTCCCTTTATAAAGGACTCAGCCTCAGGTGTTCTGTTATAGCAACAGAAAATGGGCTATAATCCCTTTTGGTCTTATACATCAGATCTTCAGGTTCTCTGACCTTCAGAATCCAGGTCTTGCACTAGTGGTTCCCCCAGTTTCTTAGACCTTTGGCCTTGGACTGAGGGTTACACCATCAGCTTCTCTGGTTCTCAAGCCTTTGGAGTTAAACTGAGCCATGCACTGGCTTCCCTGAGTCTTCAGTTCACAGATGAAATATATGGGACTTCTTAGCTTCCATCATCTTGTGAGCCAATTCTCCTAATCTCCTAGACAGACAGACAGACAGACAGATGATAGGCAGATAGATAGATAGATAGATAAGATAGATTAGATAGATAGATGATAGAATATGCTGTTTTTCTGGAAATCTCTGATTAACACACTAATACAGATGGCTAAAATAAAAAGGCATATAACAACAGGTATTGAGGAAGTGGAAAAATCAGAACCCCCATACACAGTAGAAAAATAAAATGACGCAGTCACTTTTGAAAATAGGTCCGGCAATTCCTCAAATAATCAAACATAGAGCTACAAGATGATTCACCAACTCCACTTTAAGGTATACAACCAAGAGAAATAAAAATATATGTCTACACAAAAACATGTACATGAGTGTTTATAGCTACATTGTAATAGCAAAATATGAAGACAACCCAAACATCCATCAGCTGATAAGTGGAAAAACAAAACATGGTATTGTCATGGTTTGGATCTTAAATGTCTCCCAAAGGCCCATGTATTAAATGCTTAGTCCTATTGGGAAGAGGGAGAAACTTTACGAGGTGGGCTTACTGGGAGCTTTAGATCACTGGGGACATGCCCTTGAAGATGCTATCAGGGCCCTCACCACGACTCTTTCTTTCTAATTTCTTCCCAGCTGACATGAAGTGAGCAGATTCTACCAAGTGCTCCTGCCATGATGTACTTTCTCATCACAGGCTCAAAAGCAATGTTGCCAACCAGCCATGGACTGAAACCACGAGCCAAAATAATCATCTTTTTAAATTGGTTTATCTCAGTTGTTAGAGTAATGGAAAGCTAACACAGGAATCTTAGTCATAGAAAGGATTGAGGTACATGCCACAACATGGATAAAATCTGAAAACATTATGTTAAGTGAAAGAAGTTAGGCACAGAAGGCCACATATTATATGATTCCATTCATATAAAATGTCCAGAATGGGGAAATCTGTAAACAGAATTAGATCAGTGGTTACTTAGGGTCAGGAGGCTGGCAATGGGGGAAGAGTGGGATAATAGCTAAAGGAACAGGATTTATTTCCAAGGTGGTGAAAATGCTCTAAAGTCAACCATGGTGATGGTCATACATATTTGTGAATATACTGAAAAACATTGAATTGTGCACTTTAAATATACTAATATACAGTGTGTGAATTATATCTCAAAGCTATTAGAAAAAGTTGATATTAGGGTCCATTTGTTATAATAGTTCTGTGTATCATAAATAATTCAACCCATAATCTCACAACCAGTAACATAATTATTTTGAAGTGTATACTCCATATATTATTTGAATGAATATAACTTTTCTAAAAAAATCAAACCAACTATTACATAGCCTGTATTTTTTCACTTAATTGATGGTAATCCTCTACCATGTCAATAAATATGTTTCTTTTTCATTTTATTTAATATCCAGCATTAAATGTTTTATGTTTAAAAACAGATTAAAGTATTGGGGTTTGACATACTACTAAGCTGTATCTTTTAATTTTTATTTTATCAGAATAATATCAATCTTTAACTTATGTTCTTCCTTTTCAATTTCTTTTTGCTATTATGTTTTACATTCTGGAAATTTGTCTCAACTTTATATACTAACCCTTCTATCATTTTATCATATTTTAAATTTCCAATCCTCTATTTTTTCTCTCAATGTTCCTCTTTTAATAGTACCTTCTTCTTTTTTCATATCTAAAATTCTCTCTTATGTCTCTGAAAATACTAATTATGGGTTTTTGAAGTGTTTGCCTAATGTCCACAATGTCTGTTTTCTCTGGATTCTTTTCCCACTCCACCTTCTCATTTGTTAGTTTGGGACTCTGTGTTTCATAACAGAGGACACTTTAACTATATGTTCTCATTGGCTTTCTGTTCATGTTTACAAGTGAGGCACTAAGACATTAAGTGGAAGCCAGATGTGTGTGAATGGATGTGCTGGCAGACGAGCATGACTGCAAGTCAGGGAGAGGGTGTCTGACTCCCTGTCACACATAGTGGCCCTCGTAAGCCTTGACTATATCTACCCATAAAAAGACCTGAGAGTAGAGAAGTGTTCAGGCCCCGAAGCACAGGAAAGAAAAGGAGAAATTCCTCAATCCATAATCTCGAGACCCAGAATGCAGACCTTAATGTGAGAGCTGTGAGTCCTTCATGCGGAACTCTCAGTGGCCAAGGTCAAAACCCCACCATCCTTGGCCCCTCTGACCCAGCAGACATCTTGTTTAGGGGGGTGGCCAGCACCTCTGAACCACGGAAACCTCTAGTAACACGCGGGCAGTGGGAAGCCTTTGTCCTCTCTCACAAATGGCACGTCTTCTGCTCATCTGAGGTTCTGTAAACAAGCCAAATAAGTGACCTTATCTGAGTCGGCTGCCTTCTCACCACGTCTGGAGGCCTCACGCTGGTCCCACAGATTTCTTGATTAGGTCTCAAATTGCCTTTTCCCACCTCCCTGAGTAGCTCCTGCTCTCGCTGTCCCCCCCTCAGACGAGGGCTCCGCTTCTGGTTTCCTCCCGCACTCTCGCCTTTCCCCACACCCACCTATGCTCCTCACTACCCCAGCAGCCATCTTTCCAGCATGTACCCATTTCACCCGCTGGAAGTCCTGGAATGGCTTCCTGTCATCACCTGGAGTACAGGTACTGTCCTACCCTGCTCCTTCCAGCCTGTCTACATCTCCACAGCCACACTTGACCCTGCGCACGGTGGCCTCCACCCAGGTGGTGCAAGTGTCTTCGCTCACCCTGGTTCTCAACTCCTCTGTGACTCGAGGTCTTCCCTGGGAATGCTCTTGTATTCGTCAGGGTTCTCTAGAGAAACAGAACTCACAGGATGTGTATATGGTATAAAAGGGATTTATCAAATCGGCTTACAATCCAAAGCAGTGTAGTCCCAAGTGGCCGGCTGCACATGGAGAGCCGGAGGAACCAGCAGCTGGTCGAGTAGTCCAAGAGCTGGAGTCTCAGAATAGGAGTGACCAGTAATGCAGTTCCAGTCCAAGATGGAAAGGCCAGGAGACTTGCCACAGAAATGATAGTGAAAGTTCAGTTCAAAGAGCGGAAGGGTTAAAAGCTGATATCCCAGGTGAGAGCAGACACGCTTTTCTCAGAAAGAACCACACATGCCTTCTTGTGGCTTTCTCCTTTTTATCCAGGTCCTGCGCCTATCAGAACAGTGCTGCCCACATTCAGGGCAGGACTTCCCTTCAATCTGCCCTTCCATAAACCATTCATCTCATCAACACACCCAAAGTCACATAATCTTAGATGTTTTGTAATTCAGTCAAGTTGACAATTCAGATTAACCATCACAGCTCTCCAACACCACCCCAGAGATTTCAGAATTCCTCTTCCTCACTCCCGTCACACCTCCAGGGCACAGACTCCAAGGTAGCCAGACCTCACATAGCCATATTTTTTGATAGATGTTTGCTGACCTCTCTCTCCACCTACTCTAAGCACCTATTCTTTTAATCCCTTTAAAATGACATTGAGGACTCAGGGGACAGTCATGGAGTCTTTCCACCTTTCTTCTGACATGTAATTTTGGGCTGAGTCAAAAATGTTTACTAAATATTTCTGAATGAGTTAATGAACAGAATAATGAACAAACCAAAGGATAGCTACTTGGCACCAAAGTCAATAGACATTGCGTCAAGGGAGAAAACATACTCCAAAAGTGCTTAGGAAGCTGGGCATAGTAGTCCATGCCTATAATCGCAGTATTCAGGAGGCTGAGGCAGGAGGATCAAAGGTTCAAGGCCAGCCTCAGCAATTTAGCAAGGCCCTCAGCAACTTTGTGAAATTTTGTTTCAAAATAAATGCTAAAAAGGGCTGGAGGTGTAGCTCAGAGGTTGAATGCCCCTGGGTCCAATCCCCAATACTACAAAAAAAAAAAAAATGCTTAGGAATCCCTGTGGCCTTGGATATGGGACACTGGAATTAGATGGTGATGACCTTATTTGTTATATGGAAGTCAACAGAATCAGAGTAATCCAAGGAAGAAAAGGTATTACATGCTAGCCTGAAGCGATTTGCAAGTTTGTCACACAAAGGAAGGAAACACTGCAGCTCAAATCTACCTTTTCTTAGCAAATAAGTTCCAAAAGATGATCCAGGGAAAACAAATCCCATCGAAAGCAACATTCTATTAATCAGGGACTCTGAGATGTGACCTGCCCAGGCAGCTAGTGGGCTTCTTCTGCCATTTTATATTTCCTCTTTAATCAAATCCCTGGATGCCACAGTCCTCAACTCGCAGAGATTTAAGAGCCTCTTTGATTAATGGACTTGATCAGTGTCCGCTGTTGTTTAACCACAGCACTCTCCTGTGCTTCACACCCAAATCACACCATCCCCTTTTATTACAGCAACTGAAGAATGTGATGGCCCGCCAGACAGCAGAGTAATTTATGAAAAATATATTTTTAAAAAGAGAGTGTATTAAAGCTTAAAAAACTCAGAGCCTATTGCTATTTTAATTTTAAATGGGCTATGCAAATAATTAAATGTCAGGTCATATTGACACCATCAGATTTAAGAGAGTATAGATGGTATACAGCCCCAGAGTCCTAGAGAATATTAAATCAGACTTATCATGGCACTGAATCATATCTTGCTTTTGACGTGAACCAACAGTATTGATTGGGTTAAAAATGCACCACTTTCCAAAAACCTATACCTGCTACAGATGCTTCTATATATACCTCAATTCTTTAAAAAGAGATAAAGAGAAATTGAGATGAATTCATAAATATATTTAAGCACTAAATCCCTCTTTGGTCTTTTATTTTTCTTAAGCCTCTCCTGCCTCACACTAGCCTATTTCAAATATTGACTTCAAGGAGAGGATGGATGAGAACAGCCAATACTCAGGCCTGAGGTAATGGACGCTGCTCACCCTGCTTTAGAACAGGTTAATTTGGATATTTAGCTGAAATTCGTTCATGGCTTTGTACACCTGAGTCTCAATCAGTCACACCAATTCATGCTGTGCACTGTGTACTACGTACTGCAGACTATGGTGCAGCCACTCCGGATTAGCAGGAAATTTTTTTAATCCCTTTAAGATGTCATTGAAAAAGCACAAATGGTCAGTGAATACTTATTGTGCACCTATGGTATGCCGAGAATTGTGGTACACCATAAAAGTTTAAGGATGACTAAGACATTAAGGAGAGGCAATAACAGCAGAAAATGTGCTTTTCTCCTTTTAGGTTGTTTAATTGCTGATTAAGGGAACTTCTTTCCAAAGCACCTAATAAATGGTTATCACATGATGGCACAGATTCAGAGTGAATGCCAAGAGGAAACCAGCTTTGTAGCCAGGATTGGTTAGCCAATGACAACCAGAGACAAAAACTTGGCTTTGACTCCACAACTTGTTCCATCATTGCCCAAGGCAGACATCACTAATCAAATCCAGCATTTGGTCATCCATTCCACAAATATGTGTTGAGTGTTTCCTACATGTCAGCATTAATAAGCACAGCAGATGCACCAGTGGACAAGATAAACAAAGTCCCTGCCCTCTTGGAGCTTCCATTCAAGTTGGGGGAGAAGGAGGTACATAAGAAAGATAATTTCCAGTAATCAGAGATGCTAGAAAGCAATTAGGCAAGAGAGGGGAATAGGGGAGGGAGGTACCTTTTTAACTAGGGTGGTCAAAGTTCTCTGAGTAGAGGTCATATTTAAAGAGAAACTTGCCAGGCGTGGTGGTGCACGCTTGTAATCCCAGTACTTGAGAGGCTGAGACCGGAGGATCCGGGTTCGCAGCCAGCCTCAGCTACTTAGTGAGGCCCTCCACAACTTAGTGAGACCCTGTTTCAAAATAAAGAATAAAAAAATAGGGCTGGGGGGTGTAGTTTGGAGGTGGAATACCCCTGGGTCCAATCCCCAGTACCGCAACAACAACAAAAAAAAAAAAATAAAGAGAAACTTGACCACTGAGAGAGGACAGGCCGTGAGAACATCTATGCCCCTGAATCCTCCTTATCATAGCACTCCAAGCAAACATTACCAGTCAACTGACGATTGTAGCATTTCTGTGCTACGGATGAGCCCTGTGCAAGGCATGCTGGGGGATGCTGAAGACTCTAAAGTAAAAAGCATTCAGGGTAGGTATGGAACACATGTTGAACAACATCAAACATTAAGATTGAAGGAAGAGTGGAAATACTTGGACTGTAGTCTTCTCTTAACTTTTTAGAATCCTGGTTCTCTCATCAGTAAAATAAGAAGGTTGGACTAAATGATCTATAAGATTTATTTTAGATCCTATGATCAATAATTCAAAATAAAGGTAAAATAGGGTTTTAGACAATTGGAAAGATAGGGTAGATTAAATGAACTGTCTTTTTGTAGAGGAGGTTATTTGGACAGCCAGAGGAGAAATAAGATGTAGCTGTGGCTTCTTGGTGGCCAGGGGAGACACAATTTGGCCCTCGTTTTGCACACAGCTTCCACTGTCAAAGCAGTTTTCACCTTGAGTTCTGCATGAAAACTAACTGGTGTGATCTTCTCAGCCATATGCGAATTCAGAATCACCCATATCCCAATCTGTCATCTAGTCACTTCAGAACACAGCTACACCAAGCAATTCACATGTTGTGGGTTAAAAAAAAGAGTTATTAGCAAGCCGGGCGTGGTGGTGCACGCTTGTAATCCCAGTACTTTGGGAGGTGGAGACCGGAGGATCCGGGTTCGCGGCCAGCCTCAGCTCTCTATCTCTCTCTCTCTCTCTGTCTCTCTCTACTTAGTGAGGCCCTCAGCAACTTCATGAGACCCGGTTTCAAAATAAAGTATAAGAAATAGGGCCGGAGGTGTAGCGCGGAGGTAGAACGCCCCTGGGTTCAATCCCCGGTACCGCAAAAAAAAAAAAAAAGAGTTATTAGGCATTCATCAGAAAGAAACTGCCTTTCGCTGTTGCCTGCCGAGAGGAGAGCCAACATTTTGAGAAGTGTCACAGGAGAGAATTATAAGCTTGTAGAATGTATTAGTCAGCTTTTTGTTGCAGTGACCAAAATACCTGACATGAACAACTTAGAGGAGAAAACGTTTATTTGACTCATGGTTTTAGAGGTTCAGCCTATGGTCAGCTGGCTCCAAGGCATAAACACAGTGGAAAAACACAGTGGAGTGAAGGTGTTCAGCTCATGGCAACAGGGAGAGGGAGTGGAGGGGCCAGGGATAGAGACAGTCCCCAAGGCCACACCCTCAGTGGCCTACCTCATCCCACCATGCCCCACCTGCCTATAGTTATCACACAGGAAGAATTACTAACCCCATTATCCACTGAGGAGGTGAGAGCCCTCGCGAGTCACTTATCTCCCCTGTGACTGCTGCATTGCCAACACATGATCCGAACCATAACAGAGTAACAATGAGGCCACATCAGAACTCAGGTGTTCATTCAAAATTCTTTATTTTGCTTTGTAGTAGCATAAAACAGAACCCAAGTACATGAAATATCCCGTTTTTTTTTTCAGTCAGTAGTTCAAGTTTGGGTCCTCAGCCATAACACAGATACTTATATGTTACGATGATATTGTGAGTTTGGTGATAAATGATTAAAATTCATTTTGTGGGAACAAAGTGCTTCATAAATACTTAAACTCCAGAGTGACTTCAGCTTAGAGTTTCTGACTCCATTTGGACTTCTCTCTATCCAAGTCACACAGGGTCCCCATTGCGTTTTATAAATATGTAATGTTCCACATGAGCCTCTTCACAGTTCCCCGGGCTGCTAACGGATGCTGACTTGGATCCTGCCATCCAGGCAGCCTGGGAGATCCAGGACAAGTCAGGAATGATCTTCTGAGTACCTTACGATTCCAGAACAGCCCCGCTGACTCACTGTTTCTCTGATTTTCCATGCTCTGGAGCAAAGATGAAACTATCTTTGTGACCTGTGCCCGATGACAGGAATGGGTGTTTGCACAGGAGCATGCTGTCCCCAGAGAAAAGCACATGTTACCAACCCAGCACTCTGGGCCCAAATAGCAGCCTCCACCCTCTGCCAGAAGCAAAATGGTGTGTGTGTGGGGGGGGGGTTGTGATCAGGAGCCACTAGGGGGCAGCATGGTGTCTCAAAGTAGTCATTTTTCCTCATAAAATCATATTCCTCCAATTTAAAGGAATCCCCTTCACTCAGAGAATGTTGTTGCTGCTTTTTTGTCATTATTATGTCCTTGCTTTTATGAATGTAAGTGACTATATGTGCTAGGGATTTTATTTTGCTCGTTATCAATGTTTATATATAATCAAATAAATGATGGGAACCTTCTGGTGTGTTTCGGATATTTTTAGAAAATGACTTTTTAGGCTTGTGAAATCAAAACTCAGAGACCCATTATCCTAGGATGTTAGATCCTACAAGGGAGCGATGACCCTCACCGCTGGCCCCGGACTTTCCGTCCTGTTTTCCTCTGCTCCCTTCTTTCCATTCACCTCACCTTTGGTCAACTGGTCAACTCGGTGTCCACTACTTTCTCCCTGCCCATCCTCTTCCACCTGCTTGAGACTTGTTCTCAGGAAAGAATAGCTCTCGCCAGCTTACACCTCAGTGGGAATTTGAATCTCTCTTTTTCTGTCTCAGGAAAACGTGCCTTCCAAATCTTATCTCTGAGTCCAGAGTTCAAAGGGCTTCAGACATCAGCAGACAGAGGACAATAACAGAGTGGAAGGCAACGAGCAAGGTGTTGAAATCCTGCTGTGCATGGGCTTGTGAACCCCACTCTGCTCTATTAGGGAGGTGTGGGGGAACACTGAATGTAGGCAGACGGGGTGCTCAGATAGAGTAGCCCCAATTGCATATTCTGCCTTCACCTTTCTGGAAAGTCAGATCACCCTACAAGCACCATGACATTCAGGTCCTGATGACAGAGAGCCTCCATCTCTTAGACCAGTGCAGCCCAAGAAAGAGATGTTATCCCAGATCCTAACGGACCTGCTTTGGCCACAAATCGAAGGTACTCTTTGTAAGAGCATTGTGGAATTCAGTAGTATTTTTAGCAGTGATTACACCATACAAATAGACAAGCCTGTGCTGAGACCTGCAGCAGGGGGCGCCATGCCAAGTGTTATGGGAAGGCAAAGAAGGACAAGAGGTTGCAGCTGCCCTAAAGAGCTCTGGCCAGCGCACCAAGACTGCCAACGTGGAAAAAGAGAGGGCAACTGCTCTGGAGGACTTGGGAAGGTTTCATGAGCCAGGCCGAGAATCACGGGTAGGGTTTTGACAGAGACACATGAAAGGGAGGGTTTGTTTGGTAGAAACAGCCTGATTAAGGGCCTAAGTAGAAAGCACAGGACTGTGTTCAGGGCACAGGGCCCAGTCCAGCGCTGCCAAAATATCAGACATGTGGCAGAAAATGAGCAGAAACCACACTGAAAGGCAGGAGGGCTGGAAGGGCAGGGAGAGCGGGCCTGAACCCCACATCATGAGGGACTACTGGATGGCCAGGATTGACTTCCGAGGTCTCAGCAACTTGACCGTCAAATGTGGTCTACCATCGTCCTCTTCAGAGAATTAAATAAAGAGAACGGCTGTGCATTCGGTATTCAAACAATGCAAAAAATGTAATTTTGACTTTTTTCCTGCTCCTTTTCTTTTTAAGCCCTAGGAGCCCCTATCCAGGTGGGGCCCGTGCAGCCCTCAGTGGGCCTCTCCCTGTGCTGGCACTTGCAGACGCCTCTCTTCACCTGCTTCTCAGGTGTGCCCCACACTCTGCTCCTGTCATCCACACGCCTGTCTTTCTTAGGTTGCTCTGGCTGCCCTAACAAAAAAACCACACACCTAGCCGGAAATAACAGAAAGGTATCTCTCACAGTGCTGGCAGCTTGAAGTCCAAAGTCGAGGTGTCCACAGGGCCCCGCTCACTCCACAGGCTCTAGAGCTGGAAGGCTCTCTCCTCTTCTAGCCTCTGGGAATTGCCAGTCATTCTTGGCTTTCCTTGGCTCGTGGCAGTGTCACGCTGATCTCTGCCTCCACCTTCACATGGCCTTCTCCCCTGCAGGTGTGGCTCTGCGTCTAGATTTCCCTCCTCCTAGAAAGACATTAGGACTTCATCTTAACTTGATTTTATCTGCAAAGACCACATTTCCAAATTGGGTCTGTTTTAGTTAGCTAAATACTTGTCGCCAAAATACTTGACAAGAACAACTTAGAGAAAGAAAGATTCATTGGGGCTCATGGTTTCAGAGGTTTCAGTGCACAGGGCCAGCTCTGAAGCATCAATGGTGGCAGTGCAGCAGGGTGTGTGGAGGGACGCCACTCTCACATCATGGAGGCCAGGAGCCGAGAGAGCAAGGGGAAGAGACTAGGGATATGCATGGTCCCGGAGGCCACACCTACCTCCTCCAGCCACACCCTACCTGCCCACATTACCACCCAGTAAATTCATTTGGATTATTAATTCATCAATGGGTTTGTCCACTGATGACATTAGAACCCTCATGATTTAAACATTTCACATTGACAATACATGAGCTTCCCCAGGGGACATTCTATACTCAAACCTAACAGGGTCCCATTCTGAGGTTCCAGGTGGGCATTAATTTGTGAGGGACACTATTCAACCCCGTCACTTTCTGAGAGCTGCCTATGAGCCCACAGGTTCCCCTGATGGTTCTGTGCCTCTGGAAGCCACCCGAATCTGTCCCTCTGCTCTGGGCAAGGGAGCAGCCCTCTGCCCTCTGAGATCTTCACACCCTTCTTGTGTAATCCCAGCAAAGGGGTCCCAGGACCCACAAACCCATCCCTCCCCAGGAAGCACCACTGAAAACAAATTGAAGAGTCCCCTGCTCAGTGGCTCACCAGCTCCCAGTCTTTCATGACCCCTCACCACCACCACCACTGTCTTCTCTCCCCCTGACCTGGGAAAGTAGGATTTATTCATCATGCTCTCCCAAATTTGCTGGACTTTGCCTTATAAGGCCTAAACTTCTCTAACCCAAAAGCCAAGAAAATACTTCTTTGCTTTTATTTTTCCTGGCCTGGGCTTCACTGAGGAATTGGGGCAAAGAGAATTGATAAGAATGAACCAGAACTATAATAATTCATAATTTGAAAATAGTACCCCACCACCCCCAATCACCCAGCTCACTGAGTACATGAGGATCTAGCACTGTCTCTGGGGTGTACGTGTCAGTAAGCCAGGATGACCAAACAACCAACCATCCCACCAACCAGGTTTGCTTTACTTTCAGTGCTACAGGCAGGAAAATAGCCATCTGACCAGGACAAGATGGTCACCCTACAGTCAATATCAGGGACTTCCTCCAGTCCAGGGAGGCGAAAAACTTGGAGAGCAGGTTCTAAGGTCAGGGCTTAGAACCCAAAGAGCTGAACAAATGAGGAAGTGTCTCCAACAAAGGCTTTGTTTTACAAGGTAACTGGTTATAATTTCATGGCATTTCAATGGCGCTGTACAGATCCCCCAAATATTTTGCAACGAGTATTAATAAGACCTGGGAGTCGTTGAGGACTTTTATAAAGGATCCCTTTCAGGAGCTGACCTCACAGTCTTCCCCTCACCCCTGGTCATTCCATGGCTCCTCCACCACAAGAAGGACACTCCAAGATCTTGTTCATATCCTCAGAATCAAAACGCTGTAGGTTTCCCTTTGGGGGCTGTTCTGACCAGTTCTCTTTCGGTTGACGGTAACCAGGGCAGGCATCTCATTCGATAGCATGTCTGTGGGGCAGGAAAGCAATCTGGATTCACACAGCCTGAAACCTAATTCCTGGTAGGAAGCTACCATCTGGTGGATATTTGTGAAACTGCTCACGTCCTGTGTTTGGAAATGAACGTCTGAGGTCAGCTCGCCTATAGGAATGCAGATGGAAACATTACCCTACGACTGAATGATTGCTCAGGGTTCAGACGGGCTGATTCCCTCAAATATGTGACTCTTTTTAGCTAACTACCCTGATTCAGTCGTTGCACATAATATAATCCTTCCCTACCCTATAACGTACAATTATTTATCAATTAAAAGTTAAAAATATTTTGTGTATGGGGATTGAACCCAGAAAGGAGGGGGGAGTTTTACCTCTGAACTATACCCCACACTTTGTATTTTTTATTTTGAAAGAACTAAGTTACCACACACTGGCCTCAAACCTGTGATCCTCCTGTCTCAGCCTCTCAGGTAACTGGGATTACCTGAATGCACCATTGCGCCTAGCAAAAAATTTTTAAATTTTAAAAAATATGTGACTCTACATAACAGTTGTTCTTTACTAATGAGAAGCATGAGGCAGTATTTTCTGTATTTACAGTTTGTCCAGTTTACAATGAATTCTAATAGCTATCTATTGCCTGTTCTCTTCCTCTCTTCTGTGTCATGGACATTTGTCTGTAAGAATCGTCTCTTGAGAAGCCAGGCGTGGTGGCGCACGCTTGCAATCCCAGTACTTGGGAGGCTGAGACAGGAGGATCTGGGTTCGCGGCCAGCCTCAACAGCTTGCATAAATCTCAGTTGCACCAATTACTGGCTCTGTGACTTGAGGCAGATACTTGTCTTCTGCTTCGGTGTTTCCAGCTGTCAAATGGAGGTGGAAATGACAACCTGGGAGGCCGGGAGGCTTAGATTAGCTATCTAGTTAATACTCCTAGAGCACTTAGAATAGTGGCTAACACAGAGAAAAGTGCTTGATAACCTTTGCTATTGGTAACATTATTTGTACTGATACTAATTGAATCCTAAATACTGGAGTGACCTTGACCTTGGACAAACCACTTCACCTTGCTGGGCAGCAGTCCCAGTCTCCTCATTCTGAAATGGAGAGGATGGCCCGGATCATCCCCCGTGTCCCCCCACCCCCTAGACTGCTGTTCTCTCATACTCGTTATGCCATTCAAGGCCCACTCATGAATACGTTTCCACGCTATGGTTCAGCAGTATCATCTTGGGAGCACCCTCCTATAAGCCCCTGTTCTTCCTCCTGTCCAGCCTAGAACTGTCCCCACTCCCCTCAGCGTGTCATCAATCTCACTAGATTATGAGGCAGAATCTCTTTAACCTCCGTGTGCACCTCCAGGGTCTAGACTAGCTGCTGCTACATAGGTGTTCAGGAAGTGTTTACTGACCAAACTGATGTGGAGCACGGAAGGCTGTAGGCCACTTTCCAGCTGTCTGTCTTCCCAGACTCTGGAATGACTCTGCTAACGTTTTCAATTGCCAGTTTAATTTGCTGCCATCTGTCACAGGATGAGCTCCCGGAGGCCCAGAGCACATCTCCTCCCAGGGACTCAGGGAGGTGCCCGTCCAACTCCAGGCAGAGGCAGCTGACATACCAAAAAAGATCAGGACCCTGGTAAGAGGGGAGAAGGAAGGCTGAAACTGGAAGGAGACCAACCGTCGCAGCCTCCCGTTTCTGAATTACCCCTGCCCAATTTGCATTGATGGACTTTTAGAAATAGATTTGGGAACATTTAGAAAAATGAGTATTTTTGAGTGCAATTATCTTCCAGAAAGAATACAGCCTCCTAGATATATTATTTATTCTTTTGTATTTTAATACCTATCACACACACAAGTAGTTTGGAGGAACATGATGGTAAGGGAAGAACTGACAAAAATTCTTAAACCTACAGAGATGGGGACAGGAGGTGCTAAGTGACATTTTTTTTCCTAAAGGTATTGATGATGAAATCTGTAATATTGAGTAAAGAGGCCACCACAATGTGAATGAGTGGGGCAGCTTCAAACCAGTGCCTTCTACATAGAAAGTCAACAAACACATTTCCATCTGTGTTTCAGTTTGGTGTACATTTGGGTCTATTGTACTTAGGATAGTTAGAACACTTGCTGGAATTTTCAAGAACTGTAACATCTCTTTCAAAGGTAGTCAGAATCAGGCATAGTGGTGCACACCTGTGATGTCAGCCACTCAGGAGACTGAGGCAGGAGGATCACAAGTTTGAGGGCAGCCCAGGCAACTTAGTGAGACCCTGTCTAAAATAAAAATTAGAAAGGGCTGGGGATGTAGCTCCATGGTAAAGTGCTTGCCTACCATGTGCAAGGCCCTGATTTAGGACCCCAGTACAACAAAAAAGAGGTTGCCATATTTCTAGCATTTTAACCCTCCAGAACACACTCAGGATTCTGGAAGTCGGGTAGAAACACACCCCGGTGTCACTGTCTCCCAGCTGGTGTGCATTCAAGAAGCACCAAATATTTCCAGCCTAAGCAAACCGTATGCTCGCATCATGTCAATGGTGAAGCCAAGTCCGTCTGCCGAGAGCCCCTTTTGTGCTAGAGATATAATTCTGAAAACAAATGCAAACAAGAAGTGCATCTGAATTCAAAGCCTGGCACTTTCCACTCTCGCCTTGCCAACCAAGCCAGCCAACGCTAATCTCAACTGCTAATGCCCAGTTCAGTCCCTGATTAATCTAATCACAGGACATGCGCCCGGTGTCTCTTGTTAACACATCATAGTTTGGTTGCTAACCTAGGGCACACTGCCATTTGCCACAAATCAATAGAGTGGTTACAGATTGACTTTTGGGGAGAGGGGTCATCTCTACCATCTAGCCAGGAGCAGTTGGGAAAGGCCTCTTTCCAAAATATAGCATAAAGCCATCTCTCAGGGCTGGGGATGTGGCTCAGTGGTACAGCGCTTGCCTAGAATGTGGACATCCTGGATTTGATTCCCAGCACTAAGAAAAGAAAGAATCTGTGGAGGGGCCCAGGGCTTGCTGAGGACAGCCAGAGATGGGGCTGCTCCCTCCTGGCCCCCAGGGCTGTCTCACCAGCCCTCTCCTGCTCGGTTGCTTTCCTAGAAGAGGGAGACCCATCCTCACTCTTTCCAAAGTCTGGCCCCTCTCTCACTTTCCATCCCACCATCTTTTCTCTCTCCTGGGATACAAACCCGAGCAGCCTGTTCTGAAGCCCTTCCCCCACTGTCCCTCCTTCTTTAAGGACACGGACACGTTTCTTGAAAAAGCTGACTTACAATGATTAAGTCTATTTCATCACCCTCCGTTTCTCCACAGCTCCCTATAGTCAGTTTTGATTCCCATTTCTCTCCCGAAGTTGATCCCTCAAAGGTCACCAGAAATCTTCCAGCTAGGAAATGTGAAAGACTGCACCTTTTACCCAGCCTTCATCTCTGTCGTCTCTCAGCAGACTTCGCTTTTCTGCCAGCTGTTTCTAACATCCTCTGCTCTCCTGGTTCCCAATATCCCACTCCCTCTGATTCTCATCCTCATGTGGCGATCACCCTCGTCCCTCCTTCCTCTCCTCGTCTTTCTTCTTTGGACCCCTGCATGGCATTCTCCAAAGCCCTGGCCTTGAGTTGTTCCCCTCCTTTACCTTTCTTTCCTTTCCCAAGATTCCAACACTCACCTCTTTGTGTATAAGTGTGTGTGTGTGTGTGTGTGTGTGTGTGTGTGTGTGTGTGTGTGTGTGTTTTACCGGGATTGAATCTATAGGCATTCTACCTCCAAGCTACACCTCAACCCATTTTATTATTTATTTATATGTTTTGAAACAGGGTCTTGCTAGGTTGCTGAGGCTGTCTTTAAACTTGCAATCCTCCTGTTTCAGCCTCCCAAGTACTGGAATTACAGGCGTGTGCCATCACACCCAGCTACTTTCAGTTCTAAATATGCTACTGAGCTATCATTCTCTATTTCCACCTGCCCAGTGGACATTTCCATTATCTTCCATTATCTTCCAAAATCAACAGGTACCAAGTTGCACTCATTTTCCCTCCTCAACCTGCTGCTCCACCTAGTTCAGCTGTTGACACCAACATCCATCCCCACCCCACGGAGGTCAACTAAGTAATTCGGCACTGTCCTTCCCTTTCTGCCTTTACCCAGGTCCAATCACACACTAAGTCCACTGAGGTCACCTCTGCATTGGCTTTCTCATGACCTCCCTGTACCCATCACCTCTCTCATCCAGGCCCTCTCGTCTCTTCTCGGAATGGAACAGGCTAACTTCCTGAGACACCAATTTGGGTATTTCATGTTGACTTTTCCCTCCTCTATTCCATGAACTAAGACAAGCACCCTGTAAATCCTTGACTTTGGAAAAAGGCATCCTGGTTTTTATGGAAAAATATGCACTTAGTGCCTTTGAGGGCAGCAGAAGGCAAGGATGCCTTTAAAGGAAAGAGAAATAAAAGAAATGGCATACTAGTCAAAGACAAAAAGTAATACTAAGTGGCAAAATGAAATGAACTATTGATTTACACAAGAACATGGGTAAACCCCACATGTACAATGTTGAGTAAAAGCAGGACACAAAAGAATGTATACTGAGTGGTCCCACTTAAGTGAAATTCTAGAAAAGGCAAATTAATTTATTGGGATAAAACCCAGAAGACAGTCTGCCTTGGGGAAGGGAGAGAAAACTGAAAGGAGTACAAGTGAACTTTCTGGAGTGATGGGAATGTTCTTTATCTTTATCGGGGTGTGCTTGTATGAATATTCCACTTATCAAAAGACATCAAACTCTACACGTAAGGTCTATAAATGCCACTGAACACAAAGGGTTTTTGTTGTTGTTTCTGTTTTGGGTACTGGGGATTGAACCTAGGGGCATCCTATCTCTGAGCTACACCTCCAGTCCTTTTTATTTTTTATTTTGAAACAGGGTCTCACTAAGTTGCTGAGACTGGCCTCAAACCTGCGATCCTCCTGTTTCAGCCTCCCAAGTCCTGGGATTACAGGTGTGCGCCACCATTCCTGGATGAAAGCAAAGTTTTGAAAGAAATCAAAGATTGGGAGAGGGTGAAGGGAACAAGCCCCTGGGTCATATTGATGGCAGGACCTTGGGGAGGTCACTCCATTTCCAAGGAGAGGGCTGTATGTTGTCTCAGGAGCCTTGACAGAGCCCTGGGAAGCTTCCTATGCTCTAAGCCACAGGAGGCCACGTAGCCAACAATGAATATGTACATCTCCCACCTCTTCTAGAGAATCGATTTTGTTCCAAGAGGCCATGTTCTTTCACTTGGTCTCTCAGTCAGTCTTTGAAATCCATTCACCTAGAAAGGACGTGTATCATTCTGACCACTGGGACGTGAGGACTCTTCTGGGAGGCTAGTAGGAAAACTTCTCTTCTCTTAGAAAGGGTCACAAAAGAACAGATGCTTTTCTTCTGGATTTGGTTGTCTCTAAATATGAGACCTGAGATAGCAACCACTGTCAATCAAGGGAGGAAAGAGTCGCAGGAAGATGGAAAAAATTGGGCCCCTTCGGGATGCTGGTGGGTTCATTGAATTAACTAATCCTAGAGCTACCTACCTATGAGCTGCTTTGATGTGAGATGACACTATTTAATTAACCCATTTGAATTTGATTTTTCTGTTACTTGCATCCAAAAAGAGCTAACATATGCACTCTAAAACTTTGGTCACGTCTTTCTTCTTACTAAGCTTCAATTTTCCTCTCTATAAATGGAGTTAGTCATGCCCCATCCACAAAATGGCTGTTAGGATTAAATGTGAAGTACCTGAAACATTGTTCGGCACTCAGTAGGTGCTCAAAAGTTAGTAATTGTGTCTTTACCCACTTGGCAGCCTCATTTACCAGTGTGCTCCTTTAAGTAGTTTCTTTTTTATTAATCATTTTTAAAAACCTTTTCATTGAATAGAATTTGATCTTGTGGAAAAATGATCAAAACCAAGGCATAAAATCATGACTGGGAAGATTATTTTTAATTAAACACAGTGCATTCAGAATTTGCTGAAGGGTGTAAGTTTTCCGTGCCAAATGTCAGAAGAGGAGTTGAAGATACAGATCAGAGACTCTCTGACAACACACCTGGAACTAAAAATTAGACCCACTCAGTGGAGAGGGACTGAGGTAAGCAGGACTTAGCAGTAGGTGTAGAAAGAGACCCAGCCAGGAAGAGCACCACGCTGGAGACGTCCTGTTCAGCATTAGGAAACTCCATCAGCAGACACGTAAGATGGTGCTGTGGTTGGTCCCCCAGGAGACCATGTGCTGGAGTCTTATCCTCAGAGTGGTGGTATTAAGGTGGTGGACCTTGAAGAGATAGAGCCTAGTGGGAGGTCCTGGAGTTACTGGGGGGCGTGCCTTGGAAGGAATCAAGACAGTTCTCCTGCAACCCCTGGGTTAGTTCTCACACAAGGGATTTTATAAAAAGGGCAAAGCTGGCCCCACCCAGTCTCTCTCTGGCTTCCTATTTGTGATTGCTTTCTTCAGCACACTCCTGTTATAAGCATGAGTCTTCCTAAAGCCAAGACGATGCTAGTGCCAGCCCTTGAATCTCCAAAACCATGAGGTAAATAAAACTTTTTCTTCATACATAGCCTGCTTCAAATACTTCATTAGAGCATGAAAACAGATTAATACAGATGGTGATTTAGAAATGGTGGCTCTCAACAAGGGGTGGAGGTCGACAGACAGTGGCAAAGGGAAGGTCACCACCTCACAAAGACTTTCATCTTAAGAATGTGGTTTCTATCTTTCCCAGGGGTAAAGGGAAGTGTTCAATTTGTCCCCACACTCCCTGGTTGGGGGACTCAAAAGAAACAACTTGATGTTTGGCGATGTCTCCATCTTGTCCTTTAGGTGGATGTCCAGCTAGCCTCAGAGGTGGGAACATAGAAGGCAGGGGAGATGTGGGTTTGCAGGCTTGTGGGGCCGCCACAGGAGAGCCATGCATGCCTCCAAGAGCTGTGGGTCCAGTGCATGCAGGCAGCCACCTCTCTGGGCAGCTCACCACCATCAGGGGAGCCTGGCTGGCTCCACTGCCAGCAGAGCCTAATGTACCCCATCTGGCCATAATGAATCTAAAAGGATTAGGAATCAGATCAGCAACGGCTCATCAAAGAGAGGACAGCAACCCCCAGCCTCCTGCCCCTAGTGGGGCAGGAGCAGGGAAGGAGGTTAAACACCCGCCCCCACCGTTTCTTTGTATGAGTTAGTTGGGTGATGATAGCACTGTTCCAAGTGTGCACCTCAGTGAGGTGCTCTTGCTTCATCAAAGCAGTTAAGAGGCTGGAGGGGTGTGGAGACAACACCAGTGAGTCCTGCGTCACTGAAGGCAGAATGGTAAAGATCCAGTCCAGCCACTGGGAGGCAGGGATTGCCATTTCTCCACCATCTTCTACATAAAGGGCATGGCCCACCTTGAAGGCACATTTAGCAAATCAAGGTTGCTTTTTCTGTGCTGCCATATTTGGATCTATTGATCTATTCCACGGTTTTCCTGAGCTATTGTTAATTAATGGTTTATTTCAACATGACTTGCCAAAGTAGTAGATGAATAAATGTAAATATGCAAAGGTTTAGAAAACAAATTAGGTTGGGTGAGGAATTGTGTATTTACTTCTGCACATTTTCAATTGCAAGTGACATTCTGAATTTCCTAAGAGTGCAATCTGACAGTTTATCACCTCTTTTAGTTCCCACATATCTATTTCATCTCTAATGATACGACTAATGGGGGGCTTATTTGCATTTACTGCACATTATGACAAACACATCTATCCATTGACATTTAGGTGACTACAGACAAATGGAGCTATAAAGAGCTTCGACGGCAACAGCACCTCATTGCCTAAGGATAATTTGTGCTTTATTAGGCAGAGGTGGAATTGTGATGAAGAGGATACCACAATCTGTTAGGTTTCAAACCTGGGGAACTTCTCAAGGAAACAGCTGATAGAATCTTCTTCAATTGCATAAGGGAAAGAAGTATTTATTGAACACAGCAACTGTAGGCCCAATGTTGGCCAACACAATGAAAAAAATTAAGTGAAATTTTAAGCATGGACTACATCCTGGAGGAATAGATATTACTTTGTGGAAGAATGTCTACATATAAAACCATTAAAAGTGAAAAAAAGGACACAGTACAGGGACATTTTATATTACATAAATACATATATAGCTATTTAAAGCTAAATTGAGAATTATCAAAATGGAAAAAACAATAGTTTATGTGGCCTCATATCTCCAATATCAAACTTAAAAATACGGACAAATTATTAATATGACTGACTTCAAGTGTTTCGGAGCCGGGCGTGGTGGCACACGCTTTTAATCCCAGTACTTGGGAGGCTGACACAGGAAGATTTCAGATTCACAGCTAGCCTCAGCAACTTAGTGAGGCCTTCCTTCAAAATAAAAAATAAAATCGGGTTGGGGGTGTAGCTCAGAGGTAGAATGCCCCTGGGTTCCATCACCCAGTACCCCTCCCCCCCACACACACACGTTTTGGAACACTATTAAAATCCATTTTTCCACCTTCATGGGCTTTACACATAGAATATACATCTATCCTAGCTCAAGCAGCCTAAGACCTCCAGAAACAAACCTACAGTCTGATAAAACCAAGGTTACTGACCGTGACTATGAAGGAGACTGCAAGAAGGTACTGTGGAAAGTACAAGACTTGCAAGAAGGGTGAAAATTAATGAATTAGCATTTTGGTAGGCTCAGAACAAACAGGACTGTGTATACATGGCTGAACATCAGGTCTGGTCTGCAAGTTGATGTAGGGTCCTATATCCTTGGAAACTACAAAGTTTAGATGTGGACTGTTGTGTCCAAAAACCTCTTATCTGAAGTTCTGGGTTTCCTTTGGAAATGAAGGCCACTTCCGTTTCAAAGTGAACTATGTAGAAGTAGAATGTTTCATTTTTTACTGATAAAATTTCACACAATTTTTTTCACACATAAATTTTTGATAAGTCCACAGTTTTAGAAAACAAAAGTTTCTCAGTGAGGAAGAATGCAGCAGTCACTCAGAAGGAGTTATGACAAGTTATAGCTATAACATGTCTTTGGGAGAAATACTGCTTCCTGTTAACTTTTTCATCTGTGTCTGACAAAAGACAAGGCAGACTTATATTTTCTCAGTATGAGCTAATTTTTACTTTCTCACCTCTATTACAACATGAAACATACAGTGCCCTGCCTTTCAATTAGTAATGCTCGGGCTGTCTCCATGCCAGGCTACAAAAATGCAAAGTGTTGTGTATCTGCACCGTCTAACAGTGTCTCAAAAAAAAAAAGCTCAAAAAAATAAAATCATCTTTTGGACTGAATTTGATTACCAAAAAGCAGCTATATTTCAAGTTCATCAAAGAGAGCTTATCAGGCCCAAGGAAAACTAGGATTAGGCCAGGTCCAGTGGCAGGTTAGGGAGTTCTACAACAAAAAGAGCACCCTGTGTGCAAAACTGAAGGCAAGCCACTCTTCTTCAGTTGGAATAAACATTGTTTTAATAGAATTTCAATAGAAATATACTCAAAGTTGTGCCTACAAAGGGAATTCTTCAAAAGAAACAGCTATGCAACGGGATAGCTTTCTGTGTAAATCTTGTTTACACGAACAATAACATACTTTCAAATCTGCATCTTGCAGATTTTGCTTTTTATGACGGTGACAATTAAGCCTTTCTTTCTCCTTATTCTACCCTAGACACACATTAATTGCTTAAAAAGGCATAGCCTACTGAGCTCTTCTTGCTCAAATAATGTATGCTCAATCATCTCAGCTCAAATATGTCATCATTAAACAATCAGACCCATTATAGAGAACATAATGGAACCATTTGGAGTGGAAGCTGCTCTTAACCTGTACCTCTTCAGCAAAGGGCTTTTGTGCCACAGGAACACTTTCCACTTCATCTCGTAATGAAATGTTAAGACACTGCAAGGAGTTGTTTGTACATCAGTCTGGTGGGTGTAAACCAGAGAATAGACAGTACAAAAAGCAATTGTTCACAAGACTGAGAGACATAAAACTATAAAATCTCCATACACATCTAATAATTCTGGGGTAATACTGGGATTTGGTGAACATGAAACTACTCGTCTGGTAAGGCAGTACTCCACACCAAATTATAATCGCACCAAATTATAATCAATTGTTTACCAGTCAACCTTTAGATTATCAAATGAAAACCATTCTTAAAGAACATTCCTTACTGAGTGTTCGAGCATGTCCTATTGATCAGCCACATCTGGTGGAACTGGTCCTTTTCTGCAAGGATGCCACCCAAGACACACAAAGGCAGCAGTGATGACAAATGAAGAGAGCTCTCCCTACAAGATAATTGCGTGTGGAGCTCCCTCTTGAGGCCGGGAATGAACTCACACACCCGCTACCTCTTCAGAACCAGGGGGTTCAGATGTCTTTGGGCAAATTGTTTGGGGTAATTTGAGATGCAGAGGGGAAGCTCTGCCAGGCCAAATATCACAAGGTTACCTAAAATACCTTCACACCGTCAGAACACAGATTTATTTCAGTTTTCCAAATACTTAAGAGCCCTCATTTGCATTTAACCTCAGGCAGCTTTTACCTGAATCTGAAGTGCCAATCCCCAAACTGTCAATAGCCTTAGATGGGGATATTTTCTAAGTGTTAGCTTTTGGCTTGTGCTATTTAAGTTCATCAACTTAAGTTATAAGTTTTCTAGGGATACTCTGAGAGAATATAACTGCACAAGAAATAAAAACGCTTGCTTTTTTGACATAACTTCTGCTCATTTCTTTGCTTACTACTTAAGCTAAAAAGGGCCCACATGTACTTTTTGATGGAACTTTAACCACTTCCTTCTGTTATTGTTGCTCGTTTCTGAGCTTATAATGAGCCCAAGCAGGAGAGCTGCTTGGGAAAGCAAAATGATCCAACTAAAAGTAAGCAATGAAGAGTATGCAATACCTGGCTCAGAACACCCTAACTTTCAAGTAAGTTCTTGATACAATTTTATGACTTTGGTCAATTAAGAATAAGTTACTGAAATTTTCTGAACTAGCCAACTTAAACTATAGAATATAGAGAAAGGTAATTTTGTGCAAATATATTCTGGAATATAAGACAAAAATCATAATCTTCCATGCTGAAATTCACCTTAAAAAGGATCTCGGGTTTAGGATGCCAATGCTCAGTTCTGTGCTAAATCTTAACAGCAATAGTCTATACCAATCTGTGCTATGACCTAGGATTCAATTTGACACATATACTATTCATGTAGCTGCAAGTCATATTGTAAATATAGGAATAAACATTTCCTGTATTTTCTGGGGAAGAAACCTTCATTTACAGTATACATCTTATTAATAAAAGAATATGTGAAGCCGGGCGTGGTGGCGCACGCTTGTAATCCCAGTACTTTGGGAGGCGGAGACCGGAGGATCCGGGTTCGCGGCCAGCCTCAGCTCGCTCTCTCTCTCTCTCTCTCTCTCTC
>PVJS01005745.1:0-62846 GCA_004027185.1 Glis glis | reverse complement strand
GTACTTTGGGAGGCAGAGACCGGAGGATCCAGGTTCACGGCCAGCCTCAGCTCTCTCTCTCTCTCTCTCTCTCTCTCTCTTTCTTTCTCTCTCTCTCTCTCTCTACCTAGTGAGGCCCTCTGCAACTTCGTGAGACCCGGTTTCAAAATAAAGCATAGAAAAATAGGGCTGGGGGTGTAGCACAGAGGTAGAATGCCCCTGGGTTCAATCCCTGGTACTGCAAAAAAAAAATAGAAAAAGAAGAAATGAAATTATCTCTCTTTGCAGATGACATGATATTATACTTAGAAGACCCAACAAACTCAACAAAAAGGCTTATAGAACTGATCAACAAACTCAGCATAGTGTCTGGATACAAAATCAATCTTAAAAAATCAGGAGCTTTTCTATATGCCAAACATAAATCCACTGAAAAAGAAATCCAGAAAACATTTCTATTCACAATATCCCCCAAAACAATAAAATAATTAGGAATAAACCTAACCAAGGAGGTAAAATACCTCTACAAGGAAAATTATAAAACACTGAATAAAGAAATTGAAGAAGATCTTAGAAGATAGAAAGACCTTCCATGCTCTTGGATAGGCAGAATAAATATCATCAAAGTGGTTATTCTTCCAAAGGTGATCTACACATTCAATGCAATACCAATTCAATTACCAAGGTCATTCTTCACAGACATATAAAATCTGTCCTTAAATTCATTTGGAACAACAAAAAAACCAGAATAGCCAAAGTAGTTCTCAGCAACAAGAACCATACAGGAGGCATCACAATACCTGACTTCAAACTATACTACAAAGCCATAGTAATAAAAACAGCATGGTATTGGCACAAAATCAGACACATAGACCAATGGAGCAGAATAGAAGACTCAGAAACAAATCTGCACACTTACAGCCAATTGATCTTTGACAAAGGAGCCAAAAACATACACTGTAAAAAAGATATCCTCTTCAATCAATGGGGTTGGCAAAACTGGTTACCTACATGCAGAAAAATGGAAATAAACCCACTTTTTCACCCTGCACAAAAGTCAATTCAAGATGGATCAAAGACACGAAAATTAGACCATAGACCTTGCAACTACTTGAAGAGGACATAGGCCCAACTCTTCATCACATAGGCACAGGCAAAATCTTCCTCAACAAGACCCCAAAGGCACAAGAAATTAAAAAAATATCAATATATGGGATTGCATTAAACTGAAGAGCTTCTGCGAAGCAAAGGAAACTATCAATAACCTCAACAGAGAGCCGACAGAATGGGAGAAGATTTTTGCCAGCTACTCCTCTGATAGAGTACTAATATCTAGAATATACAGAGAACTCAAGAAATTCACTGCTAAATAAACAAACAACCCAATCAAAAATGAGCAAGTGAACTAAATAGACACTTCACGAAAGAAGAAATACACATGGCCAATAAATGTATGAAAAACTGTTCAACATCATTAGCAATCAGAGAGATGCAAATTAAAACTACCCTGAGATTTCACCTAACCCCAATTAGAATGACAATCGTTAAAAACACAAACAATAGCAAATTGCTGGTGAGGATGTGGAGAAGTAAGAATTCTAATACACCATTGATGGGGTGGCAAATTAGTGCAACCACTTTGGGAAACAGTGTGGAGGATCCTCAGAAGACTGGAAATGAACTTACCATTTGACCCAGCAATACCACTTCTAGGTATCTACTCAAAAGAATGGAAACCAAACTACCAGACTAATGCATGCATACCTATGTTTATAGCTGCACAATTCACAATTGCCAAACTATGGAACCAGCCAAGATGTCCATCATCAGATGAATGGATTACAAAACTATGGGATATATACAAAATGGAATTTTACGCAGCCATAAAGAAGAACAGAATTATGTCATTTGCAAGGAAATGGATGGAATTAGAGAACATTATGCTAAGTGAGATTAGTCAGTCACAAAAAGTGAAAAGTTGGATGCTCTCCCTAATATGCAGAAGCTAGGGAGAATAGGGCATAGGAGGGAATCCAGACAAAGATGGAGAAAACCTTAGATGAGTAAAGAAGGCAACCTGACTAAGGGAGATGGGAGGGGGGAAGAAGGAAACACCCTAATGCACAGGATGTACATACACAAACTTATCAAAGTTAATCACTATGCTGAGCACAAGAAGGAGGGAAGGGGAGAGAATGGGGGTGAGAATTGGGGGAGGGATAGTTGACTGATGTGTGCATGTATACTTCTACCACCCTGAAACCCATCAAGATGTATGATTACAATGCACCAATAAATAATAAAATAATAATAATGCAGGGATACTAAGACTATGTTTTCAGGAACAGAGGAAGATAATGTGTCTAAAATACCTGGGTCAAGTGACTATAGATCTTTAAAAAGCTCAAGATCCAAAATTATAGTTTCTACACATTGAGGGGCAGTGAGTAGCTCTCACCATGCATCCTAGCATCACCGAGAGCCACTGCAGAGAGAATAGTGTAGCTGCTGTCCCAAATTGGAGGAGACACACTGGAGAAATGGGCAAGGGGACAGTGTCGGCTCCAGTGGATGGCGTAGAGGGCTTGACTTCATCACGGCCCTGATTTTCTGTAGAAGACCTCACAACACATCTACGTGCTTTAGTGTTGGACTCCATTACACTACATTTGAATTTTTTCTCTTTCTACAGTTAAAAATAAAATTCATCTAGGAATTCTTCTTCCTGGCAAGTATCCCTAAATGTTATCATCTGAGAGCAGGCACTGTTTCTGTATCTTTGAAGGAAAGCAGCCCTTAAGTTCTGTCTTTCCAGCAGGATCCTGGGGTACCTTCCTCTAGGCCCAATAAAGGGTGGGCCCTTCTCTCCAGAAAACCCTGACTTGCTTTAGGAAACTAGATTGCATTAAGCTTTGTTTCTCAAGATATTAGTGTTCCCTGTTCCAGGTATCTGCACTTTAATTAATTGACATCATGCACACCTCTTTTGAAGGCGATTTGTTCTTTGCCATCGCACTTAAGTGGCTGCAAGCTGCTACCAGAGGCGCTGAGAGCTTCGTGGCTTGCTTTTCACAGAAAATGTGCACAAGAATGGAAGCTGTCCTCACAAAGGAACAATTCGTGCATAAATCTCTGCCATTTGTATCCAAGGATTTCGGAACATGTTTATTTTCTTGTTATTATTTCAGTATCTGTTTTTGAGAGCCAGCCTGGCTGTTAGGGACTATTAACCAGGATAAAGTGTTTCCATAGAAACCTCATGGTGAAACATATTGGGTAAAACCTCATTTTGAATCCTGTTCATAAATAACCATTAAGGGTTTGTATCATATTTAAAGATGGAAAGAGGAAGAAGGAAGAGAAGGAGAGGGAAGGCAAGGAGAAACAGTAAAAGGAGGAGGAGAGGAGGAGGAGGGGACGAGGAGGAGAAGCAGAAGTAGAAGGAGGAGGAGGAAGAGAAGAAAGAGGAAGAAGAGAAGGAAAAAGGAGGAAGAGGAAGAAAAAGAAAGCACATATCTTACATTTCTTCTTGGTTATCAGGCTAAAATTGTCTTATTTCAAGTTTCCTTTAGCATTGCGATATTGATCACAATGTGATCTAGAAACTTTTCCCTAAGTAGACATTGACTTAGACAGCTTTGTGACATGCTCCAGTTTGGAAATAAAGCAGATCAGCACGTGTGTGAGCACCAGGTGCTGAGGATGTAGGCATCCCTAAATGATGACTCACTACCAGCAAAACTCATTCATGCTTCATATGGAAACAGAAATTGGCATTTGACTAAGCTCATTGGGCCCATGATGGTTTTAAATATCATCTAACTATATCAGTGCTCACCAAGAGGTCTTAACAGAGGAAGATGTATAAACGTGTCCTGTTTTCAGGAGGATGGAGGGAATACCTATCTTCACAGTTACATAAAAGATGTACTAAGTAGATACATTTCCGGGTGAGAAATCCAATAATTTGTACTGGTGGATAATAGATTAAATGATTTACATTATTCATCTTTGTAGAATGAATATTGTTCCATTAGGAAGACAGTGTTTTACACATTGTAACTGGCTGTTATTGGTCTTTATTTTTATGAATGCAAAAACCCAGTAGCTTCACCCTATCTGTAGTCTCTAGCCATGCTTTGTAAAATTAATCACGTTGTGATACTGGGTGTTTTTCTGACGTTTTTCTTAGTAGGGCTTCTGCAAACATGTTCTAAAGATTCTGAGATTAACATTTTTCGCTTTGTGTCTCTCCTGAGAACGAGGGTCTCTCTGCTCCATACTGAGCTGTCACTCTTCCTCCAAGTCTTAACTTCAATATTTCTAATTCAGAGAAGCCTTCTCTGATGCAAGAGGCTAGCACTGAGCCCTTTGGTCATTGCACAGTACCCCACTCATTCCCACATTTGTAATGAAGATACTGTTTGAACCACAAATGAGTCAGCATTCTTAGCTGTGAGTCATGGCACAACCTCTGGCAGGTGTAGCAGAAAACAATTTTTCTAAAGGCTGTAGGAAGCTCACAGACTCTCTGGAAGAGCTAAAGACTGAGGCATTTTGGGGCTGTGCCTGGTGGGGACACAGGCAGTGAGGAGACGCCAGCTCAGTTTCCTGGGCTGGCACAGCCTCTGGGCAGCACGTGGAGCTCACCCTGGAACTGAGGCCACATCTGCAACATAAACTTGATTTCCTATAGCAAAGGGGCCCTACAAGATGCCCTGGATCCAACCTGAACCTCTTATGTGAGTGCTTAGGATGTGTCTGCACCCCAGATCTCAGAGGCTACAAAACTGAGCCAGGGGAACCAATGTCTCAAATTTGGGAAGATGGGTAAAACGTTGGGTAGCCAAGAAGAGTTGGAAAAAGGTAACTATTGTATAAAATCATTTAAGTTAAGTCTCCCCTAACTATACAGATGTTCTTTTGATTTATGGTGGGGTCAGATCCTGATAAAACCATCACAAGTCAGAAATGCATGTGATCCCCTAACCTACTGAACATCCTAGCTCGGTCACACGGTACGGTGTAGGTTGTTTGCCCTGTGATGGTATGGATGGCCGGGAGTCAATGGTGTGGATAGCTGGTCCTGATGGTGTGGATGGCTGGGAGCTGAGACTAGCAGCCAAAGTCAAGAATTGGGAGAGTGTCATACAGCATATTGCCTTCAGGAAAAGATCCAAATTCAAAATTTGAAGTATAGTTCCTACTGAATGTGTATCATTCATTTTTGCTTTATGGTAAAGGCAAAAAATTAAAAGTAAAAAATCCTAAGTCGAACCATCATGAATTGGGGAGCAACAGGGACCAGAAGCTGTGAAGTCCTGTGTATCCCAGGACTCAATGAGTAGCATAGCACTGATCTGTGCAATAAGGAGCAAATGTGTTTGTGGTCGGCACTCTCATGACGGCTGCTGTTTGCTGCAACTCCACTGTCCTGGGTTCCAGGGCTCACCAGATGCTACACATTTACCACCTTACCTGTTTCTAGCCCTGGGTCATGTTCCCAGCCATTCTTGACCTAAGGACAACTTGCTAAATGATGTAATGACAACAGAAGCTGACTGGTGCACATTGAAGGTGATCCCCCAGCCTCAGCAGTGTGCACCACTACAGACACTGGACAATACTGGAGAACTGTGAGTGGCCACTGACTAGCACAGCCTGCAATACAGGGGCCAGCTGGCCTACTGGGTCTCATGGCTAAGTGTGGCACTAGGGCAGGCTCAATAACAACTATCCTGTTCACCGTAAGAAACCACTTTTATTCTAACACCACTCATAAAAGAAATTAAATGTTTGGGCCAAAAAATAGTCACTTGGCAGGATATTAAATCTATCTGTTGGTTTGTGTAAGTCCTGCCTAGAGGCAGGTAAGCACACTATGTTGCCCTTTTGGACTCTGAGGTTTTGTGATTTGGCAATACTTAATATATAGCTGGACAGTTTGGTAAGTTGACAAATCAATCATTATAAGTTTTTCTTATATCAGAAATCATTGTCTCTTTCTATAAAGTAAAAGTAGCTCTGCTAATAAAATACACTGCAATGTGGGAAACTTATCTATAAAAATGCACAGTGATATTCTTTTCCCTTGGCTCAGATTCCGCAATATGTAAACATGAACCTGTGCCATGTAGTCACACATTTCCTTTTATATTTATGTATATTATTATCAGATGGTGGATTGACCTATAATGTATCCTTCCACCTCTGGGTGCATTAAAATAGGGACCACACCCTATGCTCATTTTGCATTACTCATGATGTTTATAGATGGATCAATTGATTGATAGATGTATCTATCACACTATTTCTCCATCCATCCATCCATCCATCCATCCATCTATCCATTCATCCACCCCCATCTAGTTGTAATTTAAAATTATTCATAGATGAACACATAATAAAAATATAGACAATATATATTCTCCATAATATATGAAAAGTCTTTTTTGCAGTTTTCTTATTTTAGATAATTTATCTAAATTAGATAAATTAGAAACTCATAAATTCAGAAACTCATAAATTCATAGAGTTATGAGGCCTCTGTGATCACAGAATATCAAATGTGCCCTCCTGGTCTCCACAATGAAAAAAAAGAAGAAGCTCAGAGAAAAGAAAGAACCTGCTGGACAAGGATGTGTTTTAACTTGTCCATTCTGCCTTTATTCTTATTTCAGTCGTGTATCACACCGGAGGAAGGTGAAGCTAATTAAGCCTCACTGTTCTGTCGTAAGAAAGCGTTCTGTTTTCTCATGGCTTGATGATGATCAGAGGAAGGATTCCAGGTGTTACCCAGGACTGAGGTCCCATCCAAGGTGGCCAGGAAGAACACAGGGAAAGACCACTGGCCAGATGGAGATGACCGTGATGGACAGCCAGACATATCGCTGGTGGACAGACCCTCGGTGCTGCACATGAAGATAGGAGGCTTACTTTCTTCTGGTTTCATTAGCTAAGATAAGCTTTCTTTTCAGCAATCAAAAAGTGTTGTTTCTTCTATAATGAGGCCCTGGCTCGTCATTATTTTGTTCCTGTTTCTGTTTTCATTTTATAGTATTCAAAGATTATGAGTAATACCATCTCATTAATTCATTGCTGGCAGGAATAAATACTCGGGGATGTATAATTATGACAAATTTGGCACAAATTTTTGGCAGAATCTGGGGAATTTTGTCTGTAATTCAGAAGTATCTCTGCCTGTGGAAATCCTTCACAAAGCCACCAAATTACCTCTAACTGTCTTTATTCTGTGGAACCGTCTCGTTCTCAAGGTGGTGCATATCGTATCACATGGGAGCCACAAATGCGCTGGACAGATGCTTATCTAAATATTTTTCAATTGTTCTGGATAGTATGATTGTGCCAAGTGAGGACAGAGAGGTTTGTCACTCCCCCACAGCACCCCTGATCCCACAGCGGCCTCTCAGCTGGAAGAGATGGCACAGAGAAAACTCTTCCAAACATTGATGGACTCATCCCAAAGTGCAAATCCTATCTATAGTTCCTCTGCGTGGTAATTGCTAGGAGGGGGGCCTCATGCATAAAAAGTACCAGGCTCCCGAGAGCTCTCTGAACCACACTTATGAAAATGCAAAGGTTTAATCCGATAAGCTGACAGTTTTAGAAATGATTTTTACTCAACCAACAGGAACCATCTCCAAATAGATAGCTAAGACTAAACGATCACACTCCCCCATTGTGTGTGTCCTCAAGCGACAATTAGCAATGACATCCCAGGGATTTGTCATGGCTGAGCTAATAGCAGGATAAGCCCAGTTAGCAGTCCTAAAACTCTAATCGGAAATGAATGCAATAAAACACCTGGAGTTGTTAATAAGAATAAAATGTCTCTGAGCTTCATATTAAGTGATGCAATGTTTTTCCCATAATTAAAATTCCAGATATTTTCTTCCATTCGACTTCACACAAGCTCCATAAAAACGTTGTTAAATAGTTATATTAACTATTGTGTGAAGGCTAAAGATACAGGTGTTTTCTTAGGCATTTAAGATACAGACTAGCTGTTGTATTATACTGTCCACTGCAGCAGAGAAGACAAAGAATGTAGCAATTGTCCATACTTTATTCTATCTCCAGTGTCAGGAGTCATTGCTAGAGTCTGGTGTTTTTAAATGTTAATATAGTAAAGTTGAAATTATATCATCTTTCTTCCTCAGGTCCATTTTTACATACACTCTTTTCCCATAAAAATAGCTTGTTTCCCCCACTGAAAGATTTTGACATGTCACCATAATAAGAGTTCTATGCAAAATCCGTTGTAAGAAACAGAATAACAATTGATTTTTCTATTGGAATTGTACATTTGCTTAGTCGATAAGGACTCACAAAGTTTCTCTATAGTGGCTTTCAAAAGATATGGGAGCCGGGCGTGGTGGCGCAAACTTGCAATCACAGTACTTGGGAGGCTGAGACAGGAGGATTACAGGTTCTCCACCGGCTTTAGCAACGTAGTGAGACCCTGATTAAAAATAAAAATAATAATAAAATAGGGCTGGGGGTGTGGCTCAAAGGTAGAATGCCCTTGGATTCAATCCACAGTACACAGAGAGCGAGAGTGAGAGCGAGAGCGAGAGCGAGAGAGAGAGAGAGAGAGAGATGTAGCATTACTGTGCTGCCTTATAAAGGCCCCAAGCCTAATTGACATTATTTAACATGAGTCAAGGGAAATATTGGTGAGCCAACTATACCATGATCCTGATAAGAAAAATGTAAACAGAGCCATGACAGCTAGACCTGCCTTCTCCCACCGCCATACGTTTCTCTCCATCCCATGGCAACAGCATTCCCACCAACGTCTGACTGGTGCCTCTTTCACTCAGATTCTATTATTTTAGTATCCGACATTACAAGCATTAAGAACATCAATGTACAATTTGACTTCTATCCTTGCAGCAAATCAAAACAAGCTGCAGATTCCCTCACTCTGGCAAGTGGCCTCAGCTCACTGGTCCTCTACAATGCTTCCTCTTGTCTCTATTTTGGAGGTGTTTGAAATCACATGCCAATGTACACATTGCCATGATTTCCTCTGGCTTTTAATAGTACCTTTTAAATCTTCTATAGAGACTTCAGAGAAATCATTTCCTTGTGCAACTTTCTCTTTTAAAGCTGCTGCCTAAGTCATCTCCCAGCCTCCCCCGACAGGTTCCTGTCATTCTGAACATTTCCCAGGCTGCCTCACAGGCATGAATGAGAGGTAGAGAGCAAAAATAGCCATTATTTCTATAACTGTTGACAGTGCCAATGTTTTCTGAACCAATTTGTCATCCCTCTCATCTCTTCCAATTGGAAACAATGATTTTGCAATTCACTACTAAAGGATGCATGGTCCAGAGAGACTCTGGACACACCCAAATCTTGCATTTCTGGCCTTGAATAGCTGGCCTGATTTTTAAAAATCTGTTACTATGGCTTGCGTGAGTGAGTTCTAAGCTTGTCCATGTTTATATTTATTTTTTGAAGAGAACTGAAACAACAAATTGTATTGCAGCTGCATCTTTAATATTACAAACTGTTTTGTAGTATCTTCTACATAGACCTCACAGGTAGTAATGATGAAATGTTTACCTTTTACCAAATGAATGATTTATTGCTAAGATGACTTCCTGTACAACAAAGAAAACAAAGGCTATTTTTTGCCATTTGAGTGTTAGATGACTCATCTTAATCTTTTTGTTTGCATCTTAAATTTTCCTCTTGCCACTAAGGATATAGATTCTACAGATAGCACTATTAGGAGGTAATTATTTAAAAATTTTTTTTGTTGTTGTTGAGAGGCAGGATAGTAAACTGAATAAAAGTAAACAGAAAAGTCCAGCAGCCCAGTGGTTCATGCATACATGAGGAAAACTCCTTTTAGTTGTCATCTTAAATTTTCCTCTTGCCACTGCAGACTCTAGATCCTATAGATATTACTATTACAGATGTATTTAGTATAAAATGATCTTGTTGGAAGGTGGGGAGATAACCTGAATAAAAATAAATGGAAAATACAGCAGCTCAGTGATTCATGCATACGCATGGAAAGGTCCTAACCCAACAGTGGGACTTACACTTACCTAGGACAGCGTCCCCAGCACGTTGGAATGGGTGTTCTCTTCTTTGAGCACCAGGCACCGGCCATAGGCAAATGTCCAGACAGGTCTGTGGGCTGATCGGTGGGGGTGGAGGAGGGACTGCAGGAAGAACTACAGAGCCTTTTGCTAATCACTTCACCCAAGGGAGAAGGGCTCCACCCCTTGGTGCTGGGACAAGCTAGAGAGGAGAGTGATTTTGAGAATAGCTTCCATCTGCCCCTGACTCCAGCTGCCCTGCAGGGGTAGGATTGCAGAGCCATATCTCTGACCATGAGTGACAATATGGGACCCAATCAGGTCTCTTTGGTAACCTGTAATTATTTTAGTTAAAGAGGGCAGATGTGCATTGTTGTTCATCCAATCTAGCTGTAGAAAGCCATTTTCTCAACCTATAGACCTGTGCTTGCACAGGAAAGGATGCATTGGTCTCTGGGTGATGACAGATATGTGCTACTTGGGGAAGGGGTGGAGGTTGAATGAGAGCACACACTGAACACCCCTTGAGGGTACATCTTGTTCCTGAAGGATCAGAAGGGGCAAGAGCCACATGCCTGTGTGACAACAGGGCCATCAGTGTCCCAGGTGAGACTGAGCTACCAGGCTCTGGGGTGAGCCAGAATGTAGCCCTTTATGTATTCAAGGCTCTAAAATGAGAGCATCCAAGGTACTTTATGAACTAGAGTGGAAAATGAAATATGTAATTAACATACCACACAGCATCTGAAAAGAGAGAATGCACCAGGAAGTTCTCTCTTCATGAAGATAACAAGGTAAGAACCAACAAACAATTGCTGACTTCGAGTTAAGACAGGTTTTAATAAGGGGGAGAATGGCCCATGGCTTTGGCAATCAGTATTAAAGCAGGGAGATCTTGTTTAGAACTGGTACACACTTTGTGACTAGAAGGATGCAGAGCACAGGAACGGACACAATCACTACTTTATGTAAATGTGGATCCACCTGGATACCTCTGGACAGCTCCCATTAAACACTCCCCCTCACCCTTACCAATCCCTACAGCCACCAGACATGGTTTTATGGGATTTTTGTGTGAATTTGAATTCAAACAACATGGGTTAGTATGAATTTATGCAGCTTGGGACAGTCCGTGTGTTCTTATAGATTCCTCAAGGATCAGCTCTAAACCAGATTGCTTCTCGCCTGATCATGGGGTTGGTGCCATGTCTCATGCCCCCCCCCCCGCAGAAGATAAAATAGACCTGGAGACATTCTATAAATCATTAAACGCTATACAAAACTAAGCCTTTGGCCCTTAGCAACTGGTCCATTGTCAGGAATTCTCAAGTCAAGCATCTGCCCGTGCACCAGGCTCTAGACCCTGTGCCTGAGACTCCACCTCCTCAGTTTACATCTGAACTCTGAGTAGTCCCTGAATGAATAGCACTGAATTTCATGAGACTCCCAGCAACATGACAAGCTGTGCAACAAAACAGAAAAGAAAGGTGGACCTATGCCTGAAGAAAATCCATTATTCTCAAACAAAAAAAGAAAATGAGTTTTAAGGAACTCATTAAATTCACAATATTTTACCCAAAGAGTACGTAGCTGGTTTTAGCAGAGCACGTGCATTTTGTCCACATCCCCCTCTTGTTTCCCATTGATAACAACGTGTGCTAACCTGTTTCCTCCACTCTGAATTCCTGCTGTGTCTATGATTTCCCCTCCAGCCCCAAAGGACAACGTCTAGAAGGCCATTCTCTGAAGTGTGCAGATGTAGACACCCCGTGTCCATGGCAAGAAAGGAAGTGCCTCACAGGGAGGAAGCCCTCACCTCATCCAGAATGGAGAAAACTCAGTAGGAAGCACCATGCTCATCAACTTCTGTGGGTGGCGGCTTTGAAACAAGAGATCCTGCCCCTGTAGTTAACTTCCTTCTGGTGAGTTTTCTCTCTGGATTGTCTAGCTGCAAACCCTTCTCTGGATTTCCCTGAGCTCACTAGACTGGAGCCCTTAGGTCTCAGCTGCACTTGAAGGCACATGTTTCAAAAGCCCAGTGTTTCATAATGATGGAGAATTTAGAGTCCTGTAACTGGCAGTTTTTGTGAAACTATTCCTTAACAGACTTTAATAGAAATAAGCGCAGCTGAAATCATGTGGGATCGGCACTGAGAAGAATGGGCTGCGATCCTCAGAGTACAATTCTGCACTCTGCAGGTATCAGGTAGAGTGAGAAGATCATGATGAGGGGGTCTTCTGTGACAGGGTGACTGGCATCCTCATGGGAAAACCGAAGATGTGATTGAGATATTATGCAAACCACTCTTCAACCCCAGGCTGAAAGTCCATCCATTATGACTATGGACTTGCCCAGGAACCTGAGGCCTTTCCCTCCATGGTTCCTTACAAGCTTTTGCTCCTGCTTTGGGGTCAGGCACAATCCTGGTAGCATAGGACCAATGGCCCCAGGACTCTTTGGAGGTTAGCGGGACCCATGGGAACAACCTAAATGCCATTACACCTGGATTCAATGCCATCTCGTGTTCTTTGCTTGCTTGTCTACCCAACTACTGATCAGAAACATCTGCTAATTTAATAGAAGGTATTAGAGTGAGTGTGTCTCTGGGTACCCTGTTTGATCAGTGTGTGGTGAGCCATTCTGCTCCCAGTTCTGTGAAGATGGAAGGACTGCTCAAGAACTCTGGGAACTGCTGTTTTGCAGGTCATCCATTTTAAGAAGGCCCACAGTGCCGGTCTTGTTACCTGGACAGCAATGCTGGTGATCTTTCAAATGATTTCCAACATTCTTTCTGAGATGCTAATCACGTATGAGATGCAGAACCAACTGGCATCTTTTTAATATGAGCAGATTATTTTGGAAGCTGCATATCTCTTGGTATCTCTTGATGTGGCTTACGGTTCATCTCATGAAGTCAAGAACTGAAACTGCATTTGAAGAGTTAAATTCTGCAAAATGCCTCATTGTGCCCACAGGAGAGATCTGTAGTTGTACATTGTACAAGTGAATTTAATTCCTGTTTAAAGGGCTTCTACTTAAATCCTCCCCTTATCCCTAAAGCAAGCTAAAATTACCAGACATGTGGGGAATTTGAAATGTAAAGTCCTTCTGAAGGAAAATTCCTGTTTGCAATGAGAGAATTTCAGAGCAAGCGAGCAAGCAAGCGAAAGAGAGAGAGGAGAGACAGAGAGAAAGGATTGAGACACGGATCCCATACATTTGAGCACTATGTGAACAGTATTTGTGTGTGTTTCTTCACCGCAAATGTGATGCCTTGGACTTCAGGATATCACAACTTGAAAAATTAGGACCAAGAGGACAAGTTAGACAAGTATTTAGAGCACTTTGCCAAGCATCTCACTTTTAATGATGCAACTGCAAATGAGTGTTGGATTGTAATTAGGAAACAGAACAGATGGTGGAGACTTAGTTTAAAGTGTTCATTAAAATACCCTACACTGCCAAGTTACTGTTCCCTGCTAGGAAGCTGCTGCTCAGTTGAAATGTGTTGCGCTGAGATGAGATGTAGGGAAAGATCACTGCAGTAGGGAACACAGTAATTGTTTCCCAATTGTCTGCCAGTTTCCAGATGTGTGCAGCATCATGGAGCTCTATTTCTGTAACAAAAAGTGGTTACAGAACCTCTGAAACCCTCTTCAAATTCCCCATCAAAAACACATGGCCTTTTACCACTGTGCCAAGAAATGCAGTTCCTTGTTCTACCTGTTGGAGGCAGCCTATCAGAGAGCCTCTACTTCACACTCTGAGCTATCCAGGTCTGTGTAACCTCCTCCCTCGAATGTGGGCTGGATTTAATGACTGACTTCCAAAGACTTCAATACAATTTGCATAACAAATTCTAGACAAAAGTGATGAGATATCACTTCTGAGTTTAGACGTGAAAAATGCTGGCTTCCATTTTGGGCACCCTGCCTCTCTCCCTCAGAAGGAAGCCAGATGACCGATGAAGAGGCCCAGGTGCAAGGAAGCAATGTCTTTGGCCAGTGCCCAGTGAGGACCTGAAGTCCCCAAGAGCTGCCCTAAGAGGGCTTGGAAGGGGAGCCTCCTGGAGCTGAGCCTTGGATGCAGCTTTTTGAGGGACCTTGGGCCTGAGGCATCCAGTTAAGATGCATCTAAATCCCTGGCCAATTGAAAGTATGTGATAATAAATGTTTTCTTTGAGTACTGGGCAATTTGTTATGCAGCAATATGTCCTTAGTACTATATCCAAGATGCAGGATCTCAGTAATCTAAGGCTGTGTCCAATTTATTCAATAGGCAACTTGCCCACTTATTCTTTTTTTTCTTTCTCATCTTATGTAATTATAGTTGAGCAGTTGGTTCCCGGAATCTCAATGAGAACATAGGATGAAAGACCTTGTCAAAATATTCAATAGTGATATATCTGGTTGAACTTTTACACATAATTGAAATGTCAAATTGATCTTCCAGAAAGTAAAACAGACTGGGTAGCTTTAGAATACACTGCCTGGAAGCATGTGTTATCATATCTATACGGCTGTAGGTTGATAGATACTCACACGCATGTTTATCATCACACATCTTATAATACATGCCTGAATGAGCATTGTGCTACATCGAGGTCCACATGCAAATCCATGCCTGTTTTGGGGAAGACTGTGCTGGATTGCTATCCTGGACTTGTTTATATAATTTGAATGAACAGAGCATGATTCCAGAAAACTCTTTTATATAAACAGAACCCCACTTTTGAAGTGACAGAGACGTGAGACTCACGTGCCTTCCTTCCCACCTCCCTGAAGACTCCTGTTGACACTGTTTAGCTTTCTTATTCCCTTTTTCCAATCTCTAGATTTGGGGATCCTTCATGACTCTTTCCTTAATACTCATCTCTTCTGTCTAGAATGTCTTTCTGTAGCTGGCCTCATCTAGTCTCACTATTTAAATTCAAAGAAACCAGGGACTTCCCAACGTTTGGTTTCTGTCCTAAGCTCCAGACACATACATCCCGGTAACACCATCTGGATGTATGAGGGGAATACTCAATTTTAACTGTCCAGAACAAAACTCTTGAATTTTCCTGCTGGAGTCCCCTCAGTCTCCCACTTCAGTAAGTGATATGCTTCTTCATTAAGCTGTCCAGACAAATGTCCAGGGGATATTTTTTACTCCAGACTCTCTATCAGCAAATTTTGCTGGGTCTACCTTGAAAACACATACCAAATATGACCCCTATTTTTTTCCTTCCACTGCTACCAACCACAGCTAACCCACCAAGGTCTTATGGTTCTTTTAATGTAATGCTCTCCTGCCTAGCCTTATACTCAATTTTTCATACAGTAGCCAAATATGCAAAAGCCATAAAATTAGCTTATAATAATTTCACCAGTATCTTCTCAATCAATAAAGGGTGGTCGAAACAAAGGGATAGTTAAAGAAAATTTAATGAGAAAACAAGGAAGTAGACAGGCTAAGGGAATTACCAGACAGAATGAGCCATCTCCTTATGTTAATCGAGATGGGTTAGACCAAAGGGGCACTTCAGAGTCGCTCTTTCAGCTCATGTCCCACAACAAGTTGACTAATGCTCTAACTGTGAAATAGGAAGCAGGGATGAGGTTAAGATTAGAACATTTCCAGGCATTGCAAGTCTTGTGGGCCATGATGTTCTATTTCCTTTCATAATAAGGCATGAGAGGTTTTGCACTTGGAAATTAAATGCTTTATCAATTCTAAACCTAAATGATAATTGTTACTACTCTCTGGGTCCACCAGCAATCAGGAACTCCCTGAAGATAGGGGCAGTCCCTTAACCATCCACCTCTGAACTCTTCTAGCTCAGCATCTGTACATATTTGAATTAGGAATATGCACCTGACAGGTACAACAGTTTGTAGTCAAAGAAACTTATCTTAGAGATGTGTATCTAAAAAATAAACATTTAGCTGAGGATTCACCAGGACACTTGCCACATTTTGCCACATACATTTGTTCCTATGACACCTATGAAATCAAGGCTTTGATTTTTCTTGGGGAAGCATTCGATGGCAATCCACAGGTTTAACCAGAACACTGGTGAGCTGGAACACTGGCTGCAAAACGCTGGCAATACTCAGCATTTCCCAGTCCAGGTTGTGAAACTCAAATATCAACAATAATAACAAGCCGGCGAAGGAAGATGTATCATCATGATCTGCTCCAGACGCCTTAAGCTTGCTGCGTGCAGAAAGAAATATAAAAACTTAACTCTGAGAAAAACGAGTAGCCCTGGGTGCTGGCTTTCCCCCACTGGGCTCCCCACATCCAGTCCCCAGTGTCCTCTCTGCTCTTCACTCTGGCAGACAAACATCACGTTGTTTCCAGCCCTGCATCCTGGATGGGATTCAGCTTAAGGGAAATGGAGCCAGTGGGAGGACGGGGTTGAGGTGCTCCTCCCCTCTTCCCCACAGCTCAGTGCTGCATCCCAGGCAGGCCATATGTCCTCCGTGACTCTTGCCCCTGCGGGGATCCTTCCTCCAGGACTGCTCTTGTCCTCCAGAGCAGTAGCTGCCTGGCTTGGCTGTCTCCGCACCTTGCCATCTCGGCTTTGTCCTCCCTCTCCATCATCCCATACCCTACACAGTCCCTCATTGGAGTAGATGCCGCTTCCTCCCATGCCCTCATTAATATGCCCTCTGAACTCACGTACATTCTCACTTTGTGGTGAATAAACTCTTCTGAAGAAGGAAATTTCCCAAAAACATTATAATCGATTAATACTGATGCTATACAAAAAGGTAAGATTGCATATTCTACATTATGGACATCTTGTTTTCCTTATTCTTGCTGTTTTTCAGAGTTAGAAATAAAATACCATTATCTTAGATCACTTTTGTCAATTTTTTTCCTGCAAATAATAATAATAGTAATATAACTAATTACTAATTATTAATATTATATTATGTTAATTATTGTATTGATTATATTAATTATTAATATAATAATACCATTATTTATCTGTCCTTTTCCACAGAGGACTTTTTGTTCACTCATTTTCTGCTCTGGGAAAGCAGGACCTGGGAAACCTGGTATCCTCGAGGGAATCCTTTTTATCACTGCATTATTTGGAGTAAATGATTGAATACAGGCATCTTAAATTGTCATTTTTTCCCATGTTCAGGTATTTGATGCTATTGAGCATTTTAATATTCCATTTGTACTTGAACTAATGGTGCCTGTTTACAACCGAACAATAAATATCACATCATTTATGTACATGGTGGAGAGTTGTTTTTTTTAACAAAATGGAGAAAACACAGCCATCCTCTTTGATCAGCAGAGCTGTTACTTCCCTTCTTTGTTTCTGTCCCAGGCAGGCGGTCTATCTGACATTCTGCTCACAACAAGAACAGTCCATGTCTCTGGGGTTCTGATCATTAGAAAGTGTAAGCAGAGAACTTGGGAGGCTGAGATAGGAGGATCACAGTCCATTGGAGGCCAGCCTCAACAACATAGTGAGACCCTCAGCAACTTAGTGAGACTGTTTAAAAAAAAATGAAAAGGTCTGGGGGCGTAGCTCAGAGGTAGAATGCCCCTGGGTTCAATCCCCAGTACCAAAAAAAAAAAAAAGTGTAAGCAGAGCAATATGTGAGGAAGGAGAAAAGACATGGAGATGGATAGGGAGGAAGAAAAAATTTAGAGAGAAAATATGTGGGAAAGAGGAAAGGAAGAGACGAGGGCCCAGTGTGGGTTATTCCCGCCTCTCTGCTCTCCTGGGAGGTGATAGGGAAGTGACGGGGAACAGGAGTCAGGCTCCTGAGAAGATGCACGGGGCTGTGGTCTCGACTCTCTGCTGATGTGAGTGACCACAGAGGTGTCTGCAGATTTGTGGGCAGGGGTCGGAAGCATCCTTCCAGAAGCTTCCATTTCTACCTTGAAGGCAGAGGGAGGCAAAACCTTCGACCAAGAGAGAGGAAGGAGTGATTAAAATGTCTCTAAGTCTCTTTCAATCCACAAGTCCTCCCTTCATCTCTGGTTTAGTTGTTTGTTTTCCTTTCCATATATTTTTAAAGAAATAGGGATATTTGTTCCCTTATTTCCTGGGTGCTGGATTTTGATGACTGCGGCTCGTGGCATAAATTACTGTGGTCCTCTGTATTCTCCACAAGTTGATAAATGAATCTAGAGGCTCCTTCAAATTGAGGTTCGATTTTTTTGCCCACAAGACTACTTCAAAGGTGGCTCTGTGTTCTTCAATCCAAAGCACACATTATCTGGCTGACTTTCATTTGCGATGTCAACAGTCATTCATGATCAATAACTTGATCGATTCATCTTTTAAGGGTTGTAAAATGGCAATATTCTAATTCTGGCATTCTGTGTGCATTTATTAGTTGGAGTATTTCTATGTAGGGAATTTTCCCTGCAACTGTTTGGAAACCCAGTGATACAGTTTGCGTGGAAAGTCAGGATGGATGTTTACCCCTTTATTTACTGGTTTCCGAATAACAAGTTGGTTCCTTAGCAACCTCAACAGTAATAAATTAGTTTGTTTTTTTTTAATTTTATAATTTTATGAACCCAAGGAATTAAGTGTTTTTTAATGTGTTTGAATCCATTACAGTTATCCTTCCTGGTATACAAAATGTCCCATCTTTGGCCAGTGAGAGACTTTGAGTGGAAATTCTTAAAAACGTGGACCCACACCCAAGACCTAGAATTTCTATCTCTCCATGGAGCTTTCGTTTGCTTTAGTGGGAAATGACATTTTCAGACCATAGTATGGCCATATTTTAAAATAGCACACCTAACCAGTTAGTTCTTGATCCTTTCCCATTAATCTATTGTTTGTTTGCCTTTACAACTGAAATATGAATTCTAAGCTCTTATTTAAGCCTTCCCATCCTTCTTCCAACAAAACATTTCCTAGGTGCAAATAATAAGACCAGATCAAAATTCCCAACTAAGACTATGTTTTGTACTTTAATTGATCCCTGCTTCTTAGTCAACTTTTTGTTTTCTCTTGAGTTAATAATTGCCTTGATTTTTTTATTTATTGGTTTTCTGAGGTTCTATGTGTAATAGATCCCCAAACTATCTTCCCCAGTAGAATTTCTTCTCCTCACATCCAAACACATCAAGCAATCTGCCAGCCTTCTTGCTTTCTCTTCTCTCTCCTGGACATCTCCCTCTGGAGACGTCAGTCCAGGTGGTTTCTGTCCTCATGTACTATGGGCAGCTGTGACATCCCTTCCTACTTACTTTGCTTGGGGAGCTCCTTCTTCCTATACTCAACTATTTATTTTATACTTTTTAAATTCTTTTTCAGTGCTTAGTTTTGGGAGCATCTGCTCAAGTACATTCTAAGAAAAATTCTTAGAGGTAAAGTGTTTTCTTGAAGCATGAAAATCTCACACTTAATTGATCATTTGGTTAAGCGTAGAATTATAAATTGGAAATTATTTGAGAAAATTTGGAGGCATTCTTTCATTACGTCCTGACTCATTACATTCTGATTCAGTTGATGGCATTCTGATTGTGTATGCTTTATTTGCATTTTTCCCTGTTCTATGCTCTATGCCTTTACCCTCATTGTTCTGAAATTCGATAATGGAATGCTATTCTCTCATTTTGGGTACTCTGTGAGGTCTTTATTATGGTGGTTGACATTCTTCTATCCTGGAAATCTGATTGCTTTAATAATTTCTTCCCTTTAAACTTTCCCTTTCTTCATTTCTGCAACTCTTATTATCTGGATGTTAGATATTTTGAAACAATCTTATAATTTTCTTTCTACTGCTCTTTTGTTATCCATTTCTTTGTCTTTTTGTTATATATTCTGGGTGATTGACTGAAATTTATGTTTCACCAGCCTATTGAAGTTCATTTTTATTTCTACCATAATATTATTTTAATATCCAGCAGATTGTTTTTGCTTCCTGAAGGTTGCCTTTTAATAGCGTGCTATGCTTGATTCATGTTTGCATCCTCTTATCTCTCTGAGACCCATTAATTATAGTGGGTTTTTATTACAAGACTCTTGTTTTCCTTCTTTGGGTATTATCACCATTTCCTCCATGTTCTTTCATTCCTGTTTACTTACTCTGCTCTCTGTTTCATGCTAGGCCCTTCCTACATAGCTTGACCAGTGGATGGATGCTCATTCCTAAAAGTGAGGCATTATAAATGGGCCTTAGGCTGCTCCTCATGGGCCAAGCTTATAGAATGGTGGGCTTAGGTGCCCTAAAGCACCTCATTGTGAATTGCACTCACCGATTTCCCTGCAGACAAATCCTCTAGTCCCCTGCTTGGGTGAAGAAACTTGGCCACCAGCACCCAAGAGTCTAGTGTGTCAGGTCGAAGGGGAACCTCCACTTGGCCCTGTCTTTTCAGTACAGTTCCCTATTCCTGAGTTCTCTCTTGTGTCCTTCAGTTCAGATTGGGAATCTATCTTCTGTGAGGTGGGGAATGGAGGGACCCTGAGGTCCAATTGCTTCTCGTTAAAATTTTCAACCACTTGTTCTATTTCACACATCCCCCATCCCAGATCTCTGCGGGCTTCTGAGACTCAACAGCACAAACCAGCTCACTTCTATAAAACAGCCCAAGACACCTAAGGTTTCTGCTTTCTAACTTGCCTTTTCTTCTGGGATGTGACCTAGGCCCTCTTCCCTACTTTTCACATGGAGATATCTTGTGTTTTTGTGGCTTCAAGTACCATTGGAATATCTATGATTGACTTGTTTAGTCTGGGTCCAACATATATGCCAAGACAGTATTAGACATGGAGAGAATGGGGGATGGTTTCATCCTGTGCCCTGCTGGGATGTCACATTCTGCTTGTCACACTCTGCTTGAATGTCAGTTCTCCTCACTGGCCTGTAAGCATCCCAGGAGGAATTGGGGCTGTATTCATGCCTGGGACCCAAAACATCATGTGGGTGTAGGGGCCCTCAACTTGCTTCTGTGGGATGAATACATAGAACACACCTACCTGTAAGGTGTCAGCTCTTGATTGAGATGGGTGTGTCATGCTTGGGACTGTGAATTCAAGAAAAAACTAATAGAATTGAGAGAAGGCAAGGTACTGTTCATGGGAACATATCACCCCTGGCTTCCTGCACAATATGAGCTGATTTTCTGTTCTGTCATTGCCAAAATCAGAAATGTGTTTCTCACCCTTGGAAAATGGGAGATTTGTTTCTGGCCTGAGCAGAAAGGAAGCCCTGCACTGGGAAAATGTTCCCCTCAACCTCAGCTTTCCAGGGGTCAGTACCTCCTGCTTCCTTTTCTATGTGGTTGCTCTAGATTTTTCTGGCCTCACAGTGTGGAACAGGACTGGGTGTGTGTCTTTTCTGCTGAACAAAGGGGTGTGAACATTCAAAATGACTACTGCCCTGTCTGTCTGTTATGGACTTAATGTTTGTGACTCCCCAATATTTGTACATCCTAGTTCTGCCTCTCAATGCGACAATAGTTAGAGGTGGGGCCTTTGGGAAATAGTTAAGTTTAGAGAAGGTCATGAGGGTGGAGCCCCTTGTCATAAGATTAGTGTGCTTCTTAGGAGAGGGAGAGCAGAGCTTCCTGTCTCTGCACCATGTGAAGAAACGGCAAGAAGGAGACTGCCTGGAAGCCAGGAAGAGGGCCCACTCCAGAAGCTGAAGCTTGTGTGACTCCATGTTGGAAGTCCAGCCTCTGTGAGAAATACATGTGTGCTGTTTAAGTCACTCCGTCTGTGGTACTTTGTTATAGCAGGCTGCTGGGGTCTGCATGTGACCTCTTGGTCATGTGTTGGAAACGTGACCCCTAAGGCAACAGTGTTGAGAGGTTGGAACTTAAAGAGGTGATTAGCACATGGCTAATGGGTTCATGTCATTATCTCGGGAGTGGGTTTGTTGTCTTCAGAGTAGGATCCTTATAAAAGGATGAGTTCAACCTCTCTCTCTCTCCCTCTTTCTCGCATCTCCTGTGACAGCTTCCACCCTGTTAGGATGCAGACTCTGGCCCCTTGATCTTAGACTGTCCAGCTTCCAGAACTTTCCAGAGTCATAAACTTCTATTTATTATAAATCACTCAGTCTGTGGGATTCTATTACAGCAGCACAAAATAAACTGAGACAGAGGCCCAAGAAACTTTAAGATAGCTTCTTAAAGCTATCTATTCCCAGGTGCAGGCTGGATAGTGGTGACAATGTCCACTGTGGCTTGTCAGCAGAGGCAGGAGGGCACCAGCTCCTTCCCACGCCCTGGATGGGCACTGGAATCCACTCCATGCCGGGCACTGGCTCATAGGGAAACACAAAGAGGAGTGACAGATGTCCCCTAGCCTTTGTGAAGTGTGTAGGCTTGTGGAGACAGACCTGGACAACCAGGTGTAAAGGTACCATTTGGGGAAGGTGTGAACAGGTCAAGGGGACCATGTTTGAGGGGGCTCTGATGGAATGGGACTGGGGAAGCTCTCTGCAGTTGAGGGCAGGCCACAGCTGAGGGCAGGTCCCTGGGGGCAGGGAAGCCCAAAGCAGGTGTCTCTGCAGGGATATCTAAGTGTACCTTGCATTCAGGTCAGACTGAGCCTGGTGGTGCTCTGGGAGGGAGGGGTGCCATGGGGGGCAGATCCCCCGGGTCTTTCTGGGCTCCATTTCTCAGGCTAGACTGAGTAGGATTCAAGAAGAGAGCCCAGGATGGCAAAGGACTCCATGTGGGTTTTTAGATGCAAAATTTACCAGAGGCTGAGTGGTCTTATAAAAGAGAATGTTCAGGTAGAGGTGGGATCACTAGAAGTCAGATGGCTTAATTTATGGGCAGAGTGGCAAGCTTGCACTGAGACCACTGCCTTCAAATCCAAAACTAAGGTTCTACTTTGACAGATTTGCATGGGTAATTTTCACACGATCATATACATAATGTTAAGCAGTGAAGAGCTATTGGCTATTGTATAGTTTTCCCTCTCTTCTTAGCCCATAAGGAAATATGGCTACCCACACATTGATAAAGTGGTGGCAAAGTTTCCATCACCCCTTTCACTGTTTCTTTCCAGAGATAGCAGCATGTGAATTCCCCTTTGGGATGAAACTGAGCGCTGACCCTCCAGAGACAAAGAGTACATCAGAAACAGCCATCCATATGAAGGAAGACCAGCTTCCAGTTCAGGTCAGCTGCAAACTTGCTGCTTTCAACTTGGGGAGATGCTTTCTGTCTATGTAAAGACATGAAATTCAGGTGAGTGTCTCAGCCTTCCATTGGACTCAGTCCTTAACCAGCTCCACTTCCTACTTTAATCCAGTCCTGTGTTCCCATCCCATCCATTTCCAAAGGATCACCCAAGGGCACACAGCCCAGGCAGGATTGAAATCCAGGGCATGAGACCTCCTGGGAGCAAAGCCAGCACATTCACCTGGGAAGAATTTACTTGAGCCCTTGGGAGAGACCATTCTGTTCCCTCATGGGAGGAAGATGTGGTGGATCCTCTTCATTCTTAGCCCAGGATGCAAAAGCCTCAACTAAAGTAACTTTTAAATACAGTGTTGCACCAAGTACTCAATGTGATATTTGTTTTATGAAACACACACACACACACAAATCTTACGCTAGAATTTTAAAAAGAAAATTTGCAGTGTCTCTGTAAGGCACTAAATGCTATTGTAAGATTCGTCTTCTGCACTTAATGTACAATTCTAGTGGGGAAATTAGAAATTCCCTGTGCTTAACTTCCTCCACAGAACCTGTGTTCTATAGCATGGATTGAGAAAATGATACTTCAGATTGTATCATTAAATGCATCTCTTGAGAGAAGATCCAAGATGGTGATGGAATAGGAGCCCCTGAATGAGCCTGTCTCAAAATCATCTCAAAATTGCCTCGGGAGCTCAGAATTGAACAACATCGCACAGCCATAGAAGAACCAAAACCCGAAATCCAGTAACCCGAGTATGACTACACAGACACAGAGTCTACCAGATACAGAATCCCACAGAAAACTGCAATCCTGTGTTGGCAGGATTGGTAAGGAGCCATCTTCCCCTGGACCCTACAGGCAGGGCTAATAGCCTCTGGCGCCACCAACAAATCGGGAGGAGAAATCAGAGCAGAATTCTGTGAGTGATGGGGTCACCCCAGCAACAGATCCTGAATACCCTTCAAAGGCTGCCCTAGTGTGGGCTCCTTCCAGAGCCAAGCACTTCCCCCCAACTGAGCTATGAGCCTGCATGATCCCCAACATCTGTGCATTGGACTTCCATGCCAGCCAAGACCCGGGCCAACACCCGCGCCCAGCCTCGCGTGGCCACGCCATCCAGCGCGACCCAGGCAGCCCTCTGCACCACACCCCAGACTCCAACACTGCCACCCAAGACCCAGGCGGCCCTCCACGCCCCACCTTGGACCCCCATGCCCTTTTGTGCTGCTATCTGGGTCCACATACTGGGTCACAAAGCAAGCACCAGCAAATTCAAAAGATGTGATATAATATTCTGCATCCTCTGAGATCACAATGGAATGAAACTGGAAATTAACAACAAGAAGACCAAAAGTAATTACATAAGTACATGGAGACCATGATACACTTCTGAACGAGGAATGGATCAGAAAAGAAATAAGGTGAGAAATAAAATAAATTTCTGGAATTAAACGAAAATAGAGTCACGACTTACAAAAATCTATGGTACACATGAAGGTAGTGTTAAGAGGAAAATTTATAACACTGAGTGCCCACATAAGAAAAACAGAAGACATCCATATAAATAACATAATGACACACCTCAAGGATCTTGAAAAACAGGAACAGTCGAATCCCAAAGCCAGTAGGAGGCAGGAGATAACTAAAATCAGAGCAGAAATTAATGAAATAGAGAATAGAAAAACAAGACAAAGAATCAACAAAACAAGAAGCTGGTTCTTTGTGAAGATAAACGAGATTGACAAACCACTAGCTAACCTAACAAAAAGAAGGAGAGAATCAACCCAAATTACCAAAATCAGAAATGAAAAAGGGGACATCACCACAGATAGTGGAGAAATCCAGAGGATCATAAGAAACTACTTTGAAAACTTATATTCCAATGAAATGGAAAACATGGAAGAAATTGAAAGATTTCTAGACACATACAACCTACCTAAATTAAACCAAGAAGATATAGAAAACCTGAATCAACCAATAGCAAGCGCAGAGAGAGAAACAGCAATAAAAAGGCTTCCATCAAAGAAAAGCCCAGGTCCAGATGGCTTTCCAGCCGAATTCTACAAAACCTTTACAGAAGAACTAAAACCAATACTTCACAGGCTATCCCGTGAAATTGAAAGAGATGGAAATCTTCCAAATTCCTTTTATGAGGCCAACATCACATTAATACCAAAGCCAAATAAAGATACCTCAAGACAAGAGAATAACAGACAAATATCATTAATGAACATAGATGCAAAAATTCTAAATAAAATACTAGCCATGCGCATTCAAAACCATATTGAGAAAATCGTACACCATGACCAAATTGGTTTCATCCCAGGCAAGCAAGGCTGGTTCAACATACGCAAAACATTACACATTATTCACCATATAAATAAAACTAAAAGTAAGAATCACATGATCATTTCAATAGATGCGGAAAAAGCATTTGACAAAATTCAACACCCATTCATGTTAAGAACTCTACAGAAAATTTGAATAGAAGGAAAATACCTCAACATCATTAAGTCAATATATAAGAAACCCAAAGCCAACATCATATTGAATGGGGGAAAATTGATAGAATTCCCCTTAAAAACAGGAACAAGACAAGGATGTCCACTATCACCACTCCTTTTCAATAGAGTCCTCGAAACTCTTGCCAGAGCAATAAGACAAGAGAAGGATAACAAAGGAATTAAAATAGGAAAAGAAGAATAAAATTATCTTTATTTGCAGATGATCTGATCCTATATCTAGAAGACCCAGAGAACTCAACCAAAAATCTACTAGAGCTGATTAACAAATTCGGAAAAGTAGCTGGATACAAGATCAACCTAAAAAAGTCAGTAGCTTTCATATATGCCAACCACGAATCCACTGAGAAAGAAATCCAGAAAATAATTCCATTCACAATAACTTCAAAACCAATCAAATACCTAGGAATAAACTTAACCAAAGAGGTAAAAGACCTCTACAATGAAAACTACAGAACATTGAAGAAAGAAATCGAAGATCTTAGAAGATGGAAAGATCTCCCCTGCTCTTGGATAGGCAGAATAAATATTATCAAAATGGCCATTCTGCCAAAAATGGTCTACAGAGTCAATGCAATTCCTATGAAAATACCTACATCATTTTTAAAAGATCTAGAAAAATCAGTCATTAATTTTATATGGAGAAACAAAAGACCCAGAATAGCCAAAGCAATTCTCAGCAATAAGAACCATGCAGGAGGCATAACAATTCCTGACATAACAATTCAAATTGTACTGTAGAGCTATAGTAATAAAATCAGCATGGTATTGGCACAAAAACAGACACAGACCAGTGAAACAGAATAGAAGATACAGAAACAAGTTCTCAAACTTATAGTCAATTGATTTTTGACAAAGGTGCTAAACACATATGTTGGAGAAAGGACAGTCAACAAATGGTGCTGGGAAAACTGGTTATCTACCTATAGAATAATGGAACTAAATCCTTACCTCTCACCCTGCACAAGAGTCAACTCAAGATGGATCAAAGACCTGGAAGTTAGACCAGAGTCTGTGAAATTATTAGAAGAAGGCCTAGGTTCAACAATCTTACATATAGGTACAGGTAGAAACTTCCTCAACAAGACCTCCAAATCACAGGAAATTAAAACAAGAATTAATAAGTGTAATAAGTGGGATAGCATTAAACTACAAAGCTTATGCTTATCAAAGGAAACCATGAAGAGCTTAAAGAGAAAGCCTATGGAATGGGAGAAGATCTTTGCAAGACCCCTCTGACAGAGGTCTAATATCTAGAATATACAAATAACTTAAAAGACTTTATACTAAGAAAACAAAAATTCCGATCAAGAAATGGGCAACTGAAATGAATAGACACTTCATGAAAGAAGAGACACAAATGGCCAATAGATTCATGAAAAAATGTTCAACATCATTAGCAATCAGGGAGATAAAAATTAAAACTATTCTAAGATTTCATCAATTGGGGTTTCAATTAGAATGGCAATCATTAAGAAGTCAAACAACAAATGTTGGTGAGGATGTGGGGAAATTGGGACTCTTCTACACTGTTGGTGGGATTGCAAACTAGTTCAACCACTATGGAGATCAGTGTGGAGATTCCTCAGAAAACTGGGAATGGATCCACCATATGATCTGGCTATACCATTACTGGGTATCACACCAAAGGGATTGAAACTAGAAAACTACAGTAATATATGCATACCCATGTTCATAGCAGCACAATTCACAGTGGCCAAATTATGGAAACAACCTCGATGTCACTCAACAGATGAATGGATTACAAAATTATGGGAAATACACACAATGGAATTCTACTCAGCAATAAAGAAGAACAAAATAACATCATTTGAAAGAAAATGGAAGGATCTGGAGAATATGTTAAGTGAGATCAGCCAATCACAAAAAAAGAAGGGACATATGTTTTCATTAATATGTGCAACCTAGGGAGTAGTGGGGACACACAAGGGATTCCACTCGATAATGGAGAACCCTCAGTGGGGCAAGGGAAGTGGTACAAGGGAAGGGGAAGGGCAAGAAAGAAGTGAATCAGTGGAATTACTATCATAAACAATGTGTACATCTGAGAAAATACCAACATCATTCTCGGTACTTCATATGGGTGGGGGGATGCGGGGGTGGGCACTAAGAGTTGTGTGCATGTATGTTAACATCAGATAGATATTCATTGTGATGTAAGACTCCAATGCACCAATAAAAGCATGTTAAAAAATTAAATGCATCTCTTTAAAAGAAGCAAATCTCTAGTACTGGGCTTTTAGAGAAGAGGTTTCCTGAGTGGGGGAGACTTTAGAGGGTTTTCTTTGCAACCCTCCCATTTACCTCTTCTACCTGCATCTCCCTGGAGTGGAAAGGGGAACACTCTCTCCACCGGCCCCTGGCCATGGAGACCTGAGCAAACCCTGGACACTCAAGCTTTCTACAGTGAGAAGCTGAACATGAATTTTCAAGAGGTCTTGGCATTTTCCACTACGGTAACAGGGAAGAGCCTGGAAGCGGGCACAGGAGATCTGGACTCACCTTCTGTTCAGGCTGCACTGACCCCAGCCCTGTCCTAGATTCTGCTGCTTGCTCTGTCCCAGCTTCTCCCAGGCTGCACAACCTTGATGACTTAAGCAGAGTTGGACCTCCATTCCCTCCAGGCATTGGACAGGGAAGCCTCTGCCATGAACACCAGGCTGGCTGCAGGGTCTATGGCTGGAAGGCATCATTTGAACATCTACGCCATTGCACGTAAGCCAGTGTCTGCTGTTTCCTGTTATGCTTGTGCTTCTTGGGCAAAAATAATTGCTAAGAACACCTTTTGAAGGCGCAGTGACTGCCATGCTGCAAGACATCACAGAATTCACGTTTTTGACAGATTCATCATGATTGAGTTTAAAAAGAGGCATGTTGGAAAGATTGTTGTGGAAAATCTCAATAATATAAAAACGAGGCTGATATAATTACAGAGTGTTGTGAAGTGTGCATTTGAGTGCTGTCTTTTCAACCAGAGGGCGGGCCGTGGGAGATGGAAGTCAGTGATGGACAGACTTGTGGTACAAGATAAACTACTCCTATGTGGGGAAGGCATGGGCCACCCACTAGCATTCACCAACCGTGCAACCGCTCCTTCTTACAGTCCTCCGTGTGAGGAAACAAACAAAAAAAAAGCGGTGACTGCACATGCTCCCACCAGAAATGTCCCCTGACTTTTCCTGGAGACATGCGCTGGGCTCGGGCTCTGAATTGACTCCATGCACCAGGATAGAAGCATACATCCCTTTTCTGTGGATGTACCACGCAGTCCCGTTTCAGGAGAATCTTCCAATGAAAGGAGTTTAGTCAAGGAATCATGATGCTCCTGGGGATTGAAAATTGAGGAACATTTTGCTTTAGGGATAAATCAAAATCATTGTGAGAGAAACATTTCATATATGCTACTTTGGATAATATGTAGAACACTAGGTACACTTACATTTTTCTTTGTGGTATTGATAATTATTAATGTAGCATTAGCAGATATGAAAAATCCAATGTGAACACTAAGGAGTATTATAAGAAAATCCAATTTTCCATTTGGCAATAGAATGATGTTCTGTGATCTTGCAGCAATACAATTATAGGGGACGGGGAAGGGCATAGAGAAGACTGGGCATTGCAAAATTAATTCCAGCTTATGTTTCTTCCTTATTGCTGCCCAGCATTCTGGGAGCTATGGGGCTTTCCAACAACCCAACAGAGGTCCTGGCTGCAGGGTGCACATCCTGCATGCATGAGGACACTCCTTCCCAATGGAACCTGGCTTGCAGAAATAGAGGAGAAGAGGGGCTTAGGGCCACTACGACTGGAAAGAGCAGGTGTAATCCAGCAAAGCGACTGCCATCAAAGACACAGTATACATCAAATGTCTATTTTCTTCACAAGGCAGATGAGGAGAAAGCACCAATTTCAGCAAGCCTAATGCTCTTCTCTGAAAAGCTATATTTAAATATTTCAATGCTACGCATAGTATGTAAAAATAAAATTGTGCTCTGCCAAGCAAATGGGCTGATAAGCCACATCCTCCCCCATTCTGAAGGAAGAATCGCGGTCCCTTAAACAACAGTTCTGCCTTCACGCTCAGTCAACTGCTTTTCACCAGCATTTTGAGGATGCATTTTGAAGTTCTATTTATAATAAGATAACTATCTTACCATCTGGGGAAGTGTCTCAATGATAAACCCCCACAGACAGCTAAGTAACTTGCTGTCTCCCTTTACTTTCTTTTCACCTTGAAATGCCATGGCTGCTCTGAACTCTGAAGAATGGGTCATGAAGACTCCTGTGTCCAAGGACCAGGGAAGCACCACTGTTCTTGAAGTCCCGGGCCTTTGAGAGGAAATTGGGCTCCCTTGGGCCTGGCATGGGAATCCATCACTCAGGCCTCAGGACTCTGATCTGCCTTTAGAATCAACAAATCCTTCTTCCCTCCACATTTGTGAGGCATCAAGAGAATTTAAATCTTTGCTGCTTGTTCTCATCGTCTCTTGCTCTGCAAGAGACATGAGGCCAGGTGTTTGCTATGGCTGTGCCTCCTTCATCTGCCATCAGTGTCCACATCATTGCACAAACCTGGCCCAGGAAATGGCTGGTGTGAAGGAGACAGCAACTCATTCCTCAGGTCTCCAGAAACAAAGGGACGTCCATCCATGAAAAGAGAGCCCGTATAGACTGTGTGATGGACAGCAACTCTAAGAAATGAGGGTGCAAAAGCATAGAAAGCTTTCCCTAGAAATTGTTAAGCCTTTGGAATTTGTATATTAGAAATGCAAAGTTCAGAAAGACACCAATAAAAATGTAGGTTTTTCATTTTCATGTAGAATCTCAGACTGTTTCAAAGTTACTCCTAATGTTCAGAGAAGTCTCCTGTGAAAAATGTTGCCTTCCCAGGTGCCAGGATTACCTGTGGATCTGGCCTAGCCCAGAGGTGGAGCCTGGCCTTCTGAAACACTAGAACTGGGAAGAAATGGTCAGAATGAGCCCAAGACCTTTCTAGCCTCAAGTCAACCAAATGGGGGTTTGGGGACCTTCACAGGTGCTCTGGAAGCCAGCCAACACCCTAATACCCCACTGGGCTTTAATGGGCATCATAAATATGATCCAGGTGTCCAGGATATTTAATTTCGTTTTCTTCTAGACTGGAGCTGATCTTATAAATCAATGGCAGGAGTTGAGGATGCTCTTTTCTTTTTTTCTTTTATGGTATTTCCAACCATTCTGATAGTCATTGACCTTCTGCCATTAAATATGCAGACACTGGCTTATTAAGCTTTATATGTGTTCAAAAGCCCTGTCCTACACATAACTGCCATTGAATGGTGAAATCCCATGGGCCTTGGTTGGACAGTCAGTTCTAAGAGTTGGGTAATGGGGTGTAAGTATTCAGATAAATGGGTTACAGTTTGCACTCAGTGCGGTGAAAGTAGAAACAGGAAGTGGGATGAAGGGATTGAAAGGCAGGTGAGAGTCTCTGACATTTACTCTTATTTTAGAACAGCTTTATCAAGCCTTAACTTACCCTTTACAATTCTCACATGAACTTCACATTCAACAGTATTTAGTATATCCTGTTGTGCAGTCATCACAGCATCAATTTTAGAATGTTTCCATCACCCTAAAAACAAAAGCCATAGTACTAATAATCACTTCTCCTCTACCTGACCTTTCCCCACCAAGTCCTTTATGACCACTAAGGTACTTTTTGTCGCCGTAGATATGCCTATTCTATAAATTTTGTATAAATATATTCATAAACTATGTAGTCTTTTATAGCCAGTTTCTTTAATTTCGCATGGTGCCAGGTTTCTTTTCATTCAAGCATGTATCGCTTCTTTGGTTGCTTAACTGCTGAGTAGTATCCCACTGTATGGATATACCGCCTTTTCTGTATCCATTCAACAGCTGATGGACATTCAGCTGTTTCTGCTTTTTTTGTTTTTTTGTGCAGTACTGGGGATTGAACCCAGGGGAATTCTACCTCTGAGCTACACCCCCAACCCTTTTTTTTATTCTTTATTTTGAAACAGGGTCTCACTAAGTTGCGGAGGGCCTCACTAAGTAGCTGAGGCTGGCCGCGAACCCGGATCCTCCGTTCTCAGCCTCCCAAGTGCTGGGATTACAAGTGTGCGTCACCACGCCTGGCTTACTGCTTTTTTATTTGGTAGAAATAATGCTGCTGGAAACACTATGAGCATGGGTATGTTCTCCTCAGTGACGTGTGTGTGTGTGTGTGTGTGTGTGTGTGTGTGTGTGTGTGACTAGGAATTGAACCTAGGGGCATTCTGCCTCTGAGCTACGTGCCTAGCCGTTTTTTTTTTAATATTTTTTTGTTTTGAATCAGGGTCTCACTATGTTGCTGAGAGTCTCACTATGTGGCTAAGGCTGTCCTCAAACCTGCAATGCTCCTGTCTCAGCCTCCCAAATCCTGGTATTACAGGCATGTGCCACCTTACACAGCTTTCATCAGTAACTTTTTGAGGCACTGTCTGTCAGGTGGCCATCCACAGGAGCCACACTGTGTGCTTCCCAGCAGAAGAGCGTGCACGCTCCAATCCCTCAGTCCTCACACTTGTTACCATTTGTCTGTTTCATTATAGCCATTCTAGAGAGTATGAAGTGGTTTTTATTGGCATTTCCCCAATAACTATTAATGTTAAACATTGTATCATTTGTTTATCTTCTTTGAGTATAAATCTCTGTTCTAATACTTTGCCCATTTTTTACAATTAGGTTATCTGTCCTTTTATTTTTGAGTTTTTAAATATATTCTAGACATACATCTTTTATCAGATATATCAACACTTCTATGCTATTTTCCCTCTTCTCCTTTTGGTACTCTCGTTACATGTGCGTTGGTCACTTAATCATGTCCCAGATTTCTCTGGGAACCTGTTTATTTTTTTTCATTTTTTTTTTCTGTCTTCAGTTATGAAACTTCTAGTGCTCTCTCTTCCAGTTCACTGTCTCTTTCTTCTGTCATTTCAAACCTACTGTCAAGCCTTTCTAGTGAATCTTTCATTTAGGTTATTATACTTGTAAAATTCAGAATTTTTGTTTCTTTTTAAAATAATTTCTATCCTTTTATTTGTATCTCTCTTTGATGAGACGCTGACATTACACCTTCGTTAGTTAATTAGGCATTGTTTCCTTTAGTTCTTGGAGCATAATTATGAAGGACACTAAGTCATCTCCATCCATGAACTCTGAGGCCCTCTAACAGACAGTATTTTGTTGCTTGGTTTTTGTCTTTGTTTTTATCATCTTTGTTTGAGCCTCAACTTTCTGTTCCTTTACATCTCATACTTTCCTTATTTTTTTTAAATTCAAAACCATACCTTTTGGGGAAGTATATCATAGCAAAATTCTCTCTTTCTCTCTGGATGGGTTTTACTGTAATTTCCCTATTTGTTCAGTGCCTGAGCTAGATTACCTGAGGGACTTCCACTTCATCATGGTGTGATGCCACTCACACCACACAGATCTTGGGCCACTCAGGGCTGCCCTCAGGTGGTGGAGGCTGGGCAGGTTCTCAGGGTTCTCTGGCCTCCTGTCAACCTGTCTGCTCATGCAGTGCCGTCCTCGGCTGTGTGATGCCACTAATCACCAGCTAGTAGCTCTATTGTTTTTGACAGTGGCCCGGATTGCTCCCCGTCTGGTCTGATCCAGTGGAATTCCTACCATGGGGTCTTTGGTCTTTGAGTGTCTTCGGGGTGTCTTCTGATCTCAGAATGGCTCTTCTCAGATCCTTCCTGTTTCTCTCTGGTGGTTCAGCTTGCTTTTACTAAGAGGAGTTACTCGTGAACTCCTTCTCTTGGCTTATCACCAAAGTCTCCACTATTTTCATGAGCAGTTTTAGGTTTGAACTGAAATATGCTCCTGGTGTATATGTGGGTGGGATGGGGCAGAAGAGCAAGTAAGTTCCACCAAAAATACTTAAAGCAGTAGGAAACAGCACATCCACCGATCCCACACTCATTTCTTGATGGTGGTTGCCATTGTGAAATACAAATTCCATGAATTCAAGTCCGTTTTTAAGAAAGTTGTGTTTCTCTCTCGATTCAGGTTCCAAGGCTGCTGTGCTCTCAGGTCCTGGTTTTAGGTGGCAATGAAAACATTGGGTTCTGACATAGATGCTCCATTTTAAACAGAACCCTAAACTCAAACGATGATGGAAGACTACCGAAGGAGTTAATGGAAAGAGAACATCTCTCCTGAATCAAGTCGCCCCTTGACAACAGAAATGAAAACAGCTTTGATAAGAAAATTAGATAAGCACTGCTACTTACTGAGAAATTATAAAGGCAAAAGAAATATTCTGCAGTATGTGGGGTCTGTAGTGGTGTACAGAGGCACAGTCATACACCTGTATTTTGATAAGTAATAAAGAAATAGGAGCAGAGAGGCATTAAATATCCTCTTTCCAAACAACCAGCAGAATGACCACAGCAGTGCCCACTCCTCAGGGCTGACTCTGTGTGGAAGCCTGGGCGTGGCCTCTCTGCCTGCCCCTTCTCCACAAGGGCAGCCTGCTGGGCCGTCTCTGTCCTGCATTCTGCCTCCTAGCTGGAGCCCAGCAGCTACAAATGTCCGTAATTATAGGAGATACACTCGTTTTCTGCTCTGTGGTTGAAATAATGACAGTCTCTCTTTTTATTGCCATTCTAACGGCTTCATGTTCTGAATCACTGTGGTATTATTAATAATGGTAAAAGGGGTCTTATTCAGCATAAGGAGAACTTTCCCATACATCACTTTAAGGGCAGCGGGGGGGGGCTGACGGATTAACGAAGCTGCTCGGACTGCGGCTGAGCTGTGTGCCATGCAGCGGTAAATGGAGCGTGTGGGGAGGGGACACAGCACACTCTCCAGAGGTGTTTACCTCAAACTGAGCCCTGCATCTCAAAATCGACAGCATGCTTCTTAAATACAAGACTTTTACCCCAAAACACCCTGTAAGTATGTAAGTAACACCTTACTTAGCTCCTGAGGCTTACAAAAAGATGTGCACCCCAGTCTGCAATTTTCCAGTACCTGGATATATAAAACACAGGAAACACAGCAGAGAGGCCACAGACAGGCAGCGTTGACAATGGCCTTGTTTTACGGGATCTAAATCTACAGCTCCCCTCCCCTCCCCTTGTGCGTTGAAGGGTGTAGGTAGGGACGGGCTTTTATTTTTCACAAGGACGCCCTGTATCTCCCCCTGCACACCTGTCCTCTACTTGGAAGCCAGCTGCTTCCCTCCCAGGGCTCAGCCCCTTGTGTGCAAGCTCTCTCTCTCACGCACGAACAGTGCGATCATTTCCACACGATTCCTCCAAGTGCTCCCTGGATGAGCGGGTAGCTGATGGAGGGATTTCAACAAAGTGGGGAAGCCAGGATAGCGCGCTTTGGTCCAGGAAAGAACATTAATGGTTTTTACTGTGCAGGATGGGGATGTGGGGCCAGGTGCTGAGTCTGTTCACTTCTTGCCTGAAGCCAGTTTCTTTCCACCTTAATAACAAAAGCGCCATGCACATGCGTCCTCAAACATGACCGGCCTGAAAACAGAGCAGCCCCTGCTGACCTGGGGTGGCCTTACCAGAACAGCAAAGTCTGTGGCTACCTCCCTGTCCCCTCTGGCCTCCTTCTCTTCCTCCCCAAAGGGTCGGCCACTGGGCCCTTTCACCTCCACCACCATTCATCAGCATCTCATATTCTCCTATTCTCATGGTGCCCCTCAAATTCAACTCCTATTGTATTTTGTCAGTAACTCAGCACTTAAAGTTGGTCACGGCATTAGCCACAGAACGGGCTCATATTTTACTGCTCCTCTCCTGCCTGACAGAGGGCTTCTCAGTCCAGCTCTGTTCTGTCTGTCACCAGCTGTGACAGGACCACGGGAGCTGTCACACCGGGATTGACACAGAAGGAGCACAGAACCATGAAGCCAGGTGATGAATCAGACTCACGACCGTCCCTCAGCCCTCGGGAGCAAGAGCAGAAAGCTTAGGATGCATTTCGATGACTCTAGAAATAAGCTGCCTTGAAGGGGGAAATGTAAACTGTATAACTTGTTCAGAGTTATAAACTTTCATTTGGATTATTGTAGTTTCATATGTATTAAAGTTAAACGCGAGGGATCGAAGTATATGAAGCAGTGGTACAATTTCGTTCTCATTTCTAAGAGAAAAGAGTGGCCTCAATATTTAAGCTTAGTAGTGAATAAAGTAATAACTAAAATGCTTTTTCTAATTCCAGGCTCTACTCTCGACTTGCCATACTATATGAACATCCTAGAAAATAAATACGTGCGGGACTAAGTAAGGTCCCCGATTCAGTCACTAGCCAGCGAAGCTCTCCTCTGGGAGGTGTTGCTCCTTTATGATCACAAAAAGCTGTTTTTCATGAGGGTGAGGAAGGAGGGAGGCTTTAAGTGTTGTCCAAGAGTCAGTCAGAAGATTCTAGAAGACTGGTCATAGGTAGAAGAGAAAACACAAAAGATGTTACAACAGTTGAATGTGACAGTAGGTTGAGGAGAGAGGAATGCCCTGGGGAAGCCCATCTCCATGTCCCTCTGGGGACACCAGAACCTCCATTCAGTGCACAGGCCTCTGGAGTCTTTGTGCCGGGCCCTTCCTTCTACTGGGGCTTGTCAATGGCAGTGTTTCTGAGCAAAGAGAAAGGTTGAGATGCCCCCTTCCATAGTACTTTATTTTATTTTACTTTACTTATTTTGGTACTGGGGATAGAACCCAGGGACACTGTCCTATTGAGCTATACCCCCAACCCTTTTTATTTTTTATGTTGAGTGAGGACCTCACTAAGTTGCCCAGGCTGGCCTCCAGCTTGAGATCCTCCTGCCTCCACCTCCTGCGGTACTTCACTGAGATGAGAAAGGATGTTGCTCTTGCCCAAGGAGCTGAATGGACAAGGTTAGCAGAGTGCAGCTCCCAAGCAGCCTGTGCTGACTCGTGCTGGAGTGAGCGGTCACTGCTGTGGGTTACAGGTTTGCCTCCCTCCAAACGTCTCGTGTTGGAGCCCGGCACTCAGTGTGATGGTGTCAGGAGGCTGTGCCCTTGTGGGAGTGACTAGAACATGAGCACTCTACCTCCAGAACATGTTTAGTGCCCTGAGAAAGGAGGTTCGGGGAGAGCCTTGGTCCTGTTGCCCTTCCTCCTTCCTCCACGAGGAGCAGCAAGGGCCATCCTGGAGACAGACAGCAGCCCTCGCCAGACACCAGACCTGCCAGAACCTTCATCTTGTATTTCTCCCCAGAACCCTGAGAAATAAATTTCTTGTTTACAAACACCCAATCTGAGGCACTTTTGAATAGCAACCCCAAAAGACCAAGAAAAGCACCGGTGCACATTTTCCCAGAACCTTGTATTTCCATTTCTAAAGAATCTGGCATTGAGGGGACATGAGCTTCAGTGAACCAATGAGGTTAGGCAGTCTCTCACAGGCCCTGCACCTCGGGACATCTGCACCCACAGTTCTCATGACCAAGGCTCTGTGAAAGGTGCTTTGTCTCTGTTACCATGACAGCTATATCTTCATGTTCTACAGGGAGGGACATAAACATATCACCAGCCTGCTACCGACTGAGCATGTTTAGAGAAGGCACTTGAGTTCTCGTCTGTAAAACAAGGAAAGTGATTTATAACCCAGTTTTTATTTTTATATTTATTTTTTAGCATTTTAACCACTTTCAACTTTAGTAGTACTAAATATATCACTGCCAACCATCACCACCATCCATCTCCAGAACTTTTTCCATCTTCCCAACTGAAATTTCATTGCTGTTAAACATTAACTTTCAATCTCTCCCCTTCCCCAGCCCCAGGCCACCATCATTTCATTTTCTGTATCCATAAATTGACTACTTTACATATCTCTTATAAGTAGAATTAGACAGCATTTGTCTTTTTGTGACTGGCTTACTTCACCTGGCATAATGTTTTCAAGGTTTGTTAAAATTCCCTTCCTCTTTTTTTTGTGTGTGTTACTAGGGATTTAACTCAAGGGATTTCTACCCCTGAGCTAAACTTCCAGTCCTATTTTATTTTTTTGCTTTGAAACAGGTTCTTGCTAAGTTAACGCACACTGGCCTCAAGCTTCCCTTCCTTTTTAAGGCTGAATAATATTGCATTTTACAGCTATACTACATCGGGTTTATCCATTTATTCATCCATGGACACTGGGTTACATCCACATTTTGGCTATTGCAAGTAATACTGCTGTGAACAAGGATATGCAAATATCTCTTTTCAACTCTACTTTCAATTGTTTGTGGTATACAGTAGATCCGCCTTTATGCACAGGGATATATTCCAAGACCCCCCACAGTGGATGCCTCAACCCATAGAAAGCACCAAGCCTTATATATATTATGTATTTTCCTATATAGAGATATCTATGATAAATCTTGCTTTATAAATTAGATACAGTAAGATATTAACACTAACAATAATAAAAGTGAATAACTATAACAATATACTGTCATAAAAGTTGCTTAAAACTTACAAATTATCTACTTCTGGAACTTTCCATTTAATATTTTTGGACCTTGGTTAAGTGCATTTAACTGAAACTGTGGAAAATGAAAGCTCAGACAGGGGGAAACCCCTTACACCCAAAAGTTGGATTTCTGGATCACAAGGTAACCCCATTCCTTCTTTAAAGCCTAAATAAGAACTGGCACCACGGTACTGCCCGTGTGTGTCTAGTGTTGCTACATTGTCTAGTGTTGCTACATTGTCTAGTGTGCAACATTGTCTAGTTGCAACATTGTCTAGTGTTGCTACATTGTCTAGTGTGTGTCTAGTGTTGCTACATTGTCACTTCTGCTCCTCCAGCCTGTCCTTGCGGCCAGACTGTCCAGAGCCTCCTCTGCCTCCCAGTGAAAGCCACCCCACTCCTCTCCACGAACAGGAAGAGACCAGCTCTGCCCAGTCCCTGAAGTGATTAATTTTCTGGATTAAATCCATCCTTAAAAGACCACTGTTTCCTAAAATTAGAAATGTCTGTTTGTCTACCCACATCTCTCTTTTTTTATAACTAGTCAGTGCCAGGTAGGGTGATTGCAGATTATCACTTAGATATGGGTTTTTGTCATGTCTACCTTTACAATAGATCTATGTTTTAGCTTCCAACCAAAGAAAATTTATTTGATAATATTTACAATGTGTTTTATCTTTTATCTAAAATGTGTAAACATGTGCCCTCACTTTGGCAGAATGTGAGGTTAGCATAGAAGGTTAACATTGCCCCTTCCTAAGAAGGCGTGCAGATGTATAAGATTTTAGAACCAACCATAAGAACCAAAGTGTCAGATATACGACATCCAGCAACACATTAAAACAGTGCACCATGACAGACTAAGATAAATTCCAGAAACGGATGAGCAAATCCATTAAAATATTATACCCCCCAAATGGGTCACATAAAATCACTTCAATGTCTTTGAAGAAGCCATTTGAAATGTCTTACTACCAATGTAAAATTAAGCTGCTATAGAATAGGAAGAGAAGAAAGTTCCTCAGCATAATAGAGGTGGCTGCTGGAGTTGTGGCTAAGAGCTAAGCTCAGGAGCCAGACTGCCTGCGCTCAAACCCCAGCTCCACCAAGTACAGATGTGCTGGCTTAAGTTGACTTTGTCCCCCAATGCCCTCAACATTTACACAGTGACAATAGTTTTTTCCCATAATTTGAGAAGCAATGCTCAAAAGAGTGCCTTCCATATAGTAACTTCTATGTGAGTGTTTGCTATTATTTGTTCTTTTTATTATTACCAGTCAAGTATTAGAAGGATGCTGATCTAAGTGCACAGTTTGGATGCAGGTGCTAACACCTCTCTCCTCCCCTTCCATCTTTCTGGATATGCCCCCACCCAACCACACAATATGTTCTCAGCCACCCTGTTTTTTCTTGGCCCTAGCCTTCTGGTGATTGCTTTCCTCTTTTTTCTTTCTTTTTTGGTTTTCCTTTGAGAACTGCTACTTGGCACTCGGTGACCCCCAACTCCCTCCTCAGGAGTGTCGATGCAGAACCAGGGAGTAACCACACAAATTCCATGGCTGAATTTGGAAGGTACGAGTCTTGAGGATTCTCGGAGATGATACTGCCTGCCATCACGGTTTGGATATAGAATGTCCCCTAGAAGAGCTCATGTATTGACAAAAATGTTCAGAAGTGATATAATTGAATCATGAGGTTCTAAGCTCATCAGTGAATAAGTTCATTGATGGATTAATAGATATTATTGTGTGGTAAAGTAGGCAGGTCCGGTGTGGCTGGGGGAGGTAGGTCAATGGGGATATATATAGCCTTGGAGACTATATATATCTCTGGTCCCCAGCCCCTTGAGCTCTCTCTGCTTCCTGTCACCATGCTCTGAGCTCTGCAGATGTGGCTAATGTGGACTGAAGCCTCGGAAACCTCCAGAACTGTGAGCAAATAAATCTTCTTTCCTCTAAGTTGTGGTCATCAGGCATTTGGGGTGACAGCAGTGTGAAAGCTGCCTGATACCCCTGACACATGAGGAATGTTGTCTGTTATATGAAGACGATGTCAGGCAGAAGCAGAACGGTCCCACCCTCCAAGAGGGCCAGGCTCCTCACTCAGGGTCACAGTGCTCCTGAGAATGCCCAGCCCAGCAGGGATATTCCTGGTTTTACTTATGCCAGGTTTGAATCAGGTTATTATAACTTGCAGCTACCTACTTGCAATATTGCTAGTTAATAATTTATGGAAATTGTGCATAATTGTTTAGGATATCAAACATAAAACGTGATCAGTCTTGGCATATTGTAGACTTTCCTTCTGCAGCCTCTTCCAGGATGGTAGGCTATTTCTGTCCACAGTTCCAGTCCAAGGAGGAGCCATAAGTGGCCAGCTATGGCCATGGATCCTACCTGAAGGCAGCAAGCTCTAGGTGACCCGACAGTGAGAGCCTCAGGTCTGAGATGGAAGCAAATCATTCTTGTCTTGCAAATTTGAGCTATTTCCCTTCGTTAACAAGAGGACTAGAAGTTGAATAGATGGCAGGGGTTAAATGTGAAGATTGGCAGGCAAATCCTCAGGGCAACACACTTGAGGATGAGTGACAGAAGCAGAGGCCAGAGAGAGCAACACCATGAGGAAGAAGTGTGGGACTCTGACCCTGTGCAGGCTGAACTCCTGGGAATTATTTACCTGTGGCTGTCATAACAAATTACAACAAATATGGTGGCTTAGAAGCAGCACATGTCTATTTTTTTTTATTTTGAAGGTCACTAGTCCAAAGTGGGTCTCATCCAGGACAAAACAAAGGTGTCAGCAGGTGCATCCATCCTGGTGCCCCAGAGATTCTGTCTCCTGCCTTCCCAGCTTCAAGAGCTGCATTCCTTGCCTTGGTCCAAGGCTCTTCCTCCATCTTCAGAGCCAATGGTGTAGCACCCTCCCTCTCAGACTCTGCTTCCACACTTGGCCTTCTCTTCCTCTTCTTTCTGTGGTTGTCTCCCTTTGCTTCCCTCCTATCTACCTATGGTTATATTTAAGACCCACCAGGTAATCTCAGATCACCCCCTCCCCAGTTTAAGATCCTTAATTTAATCACATCTAGAAGGATGTTTTTCCATTAAGTCACTTTTTGTAAATTCCAGGGGTTGGGACCTGGAAATCTTAAGGAGATATTTTTTTGCCTACCTACTACCCTGGGGCTCTCTGATTCTGGTTCTCGTATGTCTGGTCCTCCCTCTCCAATCCTGAGATCTCTGTCTCCCATTCACTGACACAGGAACCTGGAAGGACTTTAGCATAACCTGGCTTATGTTTCTGCTTTATTTGGGCTCCTAGGGCTGCAAGAAATAAAGACCAGGATACAAATAAAGTGGGGAAAAAGAAGTGATGATAAATATAATGGCATCCCTGGAAAGTTTAAATATTTCTGTTAGAAAACTTTTGATCTAATAAAAATTTCATGGATTGGCATGACTCAAAATAAATAAACCTAGAATCAATTACATTCTTCCTTACCGGCATTCACCTGGACTACATCATTTATAAGGGAATTCTATTTGCAATAGAAACAAAAGGATGAAATATTTAGAAACAAATTTAAGGAGTGATGCATGCCCTTTCCAGAGAAAATGAGTCAAGTTTACCGGGAAAGACAAAAGCCTTAAATCAAGAGATCACTCTGCCACTGTGTAGGTAGAAATGCTGAATAGGGTGATGTCAGTTGTTAGCAGGTTAGTTGATACATTTCACTTAGTTTAGGAACCATTTTTCATGAAACACTAGGACAGGGTTAGAACATTCATCCAGAAGAACAATACCACAGGTTGTTTTGACAGAAGGAAGACTAAGAGGAAGAGACACCGTATCAGGCTGGTTGTGGAACTGCAAGGACGAGGGTTGAGGCGCCTCTACTACTTATGAGCTGTGCATTTGGGGCAGGGCACTCCACTGTAGAGAAGCTAGGTGCCATCTCTATAGATCAGACAGGTCAATTCATAGGTGCATCCTGAAAGGCAGTGTCACAAAGCATCTAACTAGAAATACAATGCATTCTGGAAACTGTATCTAAGGACTCAAAGCCTGCCTGGGATGGAAACCCTGTGCCTGGAAACAGTGTTTCATCATGATGACTTTCAATAAACAGGTTCCAGGACAATAGGATGGGGATATTGTCTTCAAATTAAGACACTGGTGTTTTTAATATAAAATTAAAGGTGCATGTGAGAGTAAACAAAACTGTGTGTGATCAGTACACACTGTATATAAGCGTTGAAATATCACACTGAACCTTGTTCATATGTACAATTAATACAGGGTAATCAAAAATAAATTTTAAAATATTTTGAATCAACTTAATGCAGACAATAAGAGTCACAGAAAAATATCAATGCCTATAGAATTTTTTTATTGATACTAGGATTGAATCCAGGGGGCATTCTACCTCTGAGCTATACCCAACACCCTATTTTATATTTATTTTTTTAAATAGGGTCTCACTAGGTTGCTGAGTCTTACTACATTGTTGAGGCTGTCCTCTAACCTGCAATCCTCCTGTCTCAACTTCCCAAGTACTGGGATTACAGACGTGCACCACCATGTCCCACTTGGCCAAAAGAATTTTAAAAAATATTCTCCTTGAAAAAAATGGGGAACTAGCCGGGTGTGGTGGCGCATGCTTGTAATTCCAGTGCTTGGAAGGCTGAGACTGGAGGATCACAGGTTCACAGCCAGCCTCAGCTACTTAGTGAGGCCCTCCGCAACTTAGTGAGACCCTGTTCCAAAATAAAGAATAAAAAATCGGGCTTGGGGTGAAGCTCGGAAGAAGAATGCCCCTGGGTTCAATCCCTGTTACCCCAAAAGTAGGGACATTTGGGGGGGATCATCTCTTATTCCAACTTTCTATCAATGCCTTTCATCACGGAGCGGGAGAGCCGGGTGGTGACCTGAAGCAGGCACAAGCGTCACCCAAGCTCTGAGACTGAAATACTGACAGTGAAAGCAAATAAGGCACGCAGGTGCGCACAGTTATTGGTAAGAACTTGAAATAGGATGCCCAGCTATACGCAAACAATAAGCAAATGGGGGAAACGGCAACTAAGAGCTGCTACTGGATTAAACAGGTAGGTCTTTCAGAAAAAGTCTTGCTTTACAAAATTCACCAAATTAAAAGGCAAATCACCCCACCCTGTATCCTTAGATTCCTTTCATGCGCTCCTGGGCTACCAAGATGTGCTGGGAAGGCACCCGCTGGCAGCTGGAGATGCCTGGGTGTTGCCAGCTCTGAGCCATTGGTTAATTTGACAGGAAGAGGCAGCTCCCATGAGGGATGGGTCACCTTTCCTGTCTGAGCCTCTGTGGCCTCCCTTCCTGGCTGGAGTGAAAGCCCACAGGGCCCCGCACAGCCTCCCTCCTGCTACCGCCCGCATGGCTCTCTGCTTCAACTCTGCTGACTGCAGCACTGTTCCTCCAACGTGCCAAGGAATCCTCTCCTCGGGCCTTTGTGCCTGCAGTGCCCTTGGCCAGGAGGACTCCCGGATGGCCACATGGCTTCCCTCTCAGCTCCTTCAGACATCCGCCCAAATGTCATCTGTTTTCCTTAACAACTTAACCTAACATAAAAAGCACTGCCCTCCATGCTGTGCATCCAGTCTCTTTGCTTTACTTCTTCTACAGCACCTAGCAGCTGGAAGGTAGAGTTTGTTTATCTTCCTCCCCTATGATTAAAGCGCAGACATGAACTCCCTGCCTTCTCCCTCCCAGAGAGCACTGCTGCTCATCACCTCCACCCGCTGCATCTTGGAGACTGTCCGCCTGGTTCATGTCGGGCCCCTCCTCCCAGGCTGCTCTCATGCAGTGACTGAGCTCATCAGGAGAGGGGACTGGGCACAGTCCAGCCTCAAAGAGGGTCCACTCCTCTCTGGGACTCCCGAGACGCTATCAAGGAGGTACCACAGTTGGAGACTCCTCCTGGCTCAGGATCTCTTTCCTTTCCTCCCTCCTTCCTCCCAGTAGAGAACCCCAATGACAAAGAAAGTAAAAACAATTATGTCTATTCTGCTCTATACCCTTGAAATATCAATAGGCATTGATATTTTTCTGAAAGTAAATACATTTTGCAAAGCAAAGATAAAATATATCCAAATCATGAATGAATGAACTCAGAATAAAACAATGTAATATTTTAGGTTCCTGAAATTAACCAAATAAATAATAATGATGCATGATTGGGAGGCTGGCATAAATTACACCATGCTAGTATTTATAATTAGCATGTCATTTTTCAAAGATAGCTTGGCGACATGCATAAAGGACTTTAAACTTGACGCAGAAGTGCTCTCTCTCTAAGAACTGGTTCTAATGAAATCATTTTAAATAAAGCAAAACAACAAAACAACTGATACACACTGGGTCATTCACTGTATCATGAACTCTATCATTACATTAAGTAAATATAGTATATTTCCCACCCTAGGAAAATGGACATTTAAATGGGTTTGGCACCATTTAGAAAGGACGATGCTGAAATTAAGTTGAAATGAGTGCCCTGCTTGAGAAACAGAGATGTGAAGGAGGTGGTGCTTCCCAGAACCCCATCTTCCAGATTAGAGCTTCCCCAACTTTGAAGCATTTCCTTATCTGTGCAAGGATTGACAGTGGCCCGCATTCTCTTTCGAAGTTGATGGAGCTTATATCCCTAGAGCGGGACATTTCATTTCTCCCTCTTTGATAAGCAGGATTTAAATCATATTGAGATTCATTTTATCTCCCGAAGCTCAATGCCTGGGAGTACACACTCTACTTTGTTGATTTTCAGAGAGCCATGATTGTGAAACATTTTATCGACTTAATAATAGCTTTCTAGAGTACAACAGAAAAGAACTCCATTAAATGTAGAAATCAATTGTAAGATTCACTCTGATTTCCAAAATGCTAATAAGAGAGTCATGTGCTCCTCTGGGATGGTGAAGTAGAACACAGAGGACTCAGCCTCCGGGTTCTAGGAGCTTGGCATGCCTCAAGCCATTCACCTTTTGAGCAGCACTCCAAGCGTCCTTCTCCCATTGCATACCGTGGGTTTGAACATGGGAGACTCTGCCAGAAGCAGGCATGGACAGTGCAGCCCAGTGTATTTACACATATACGTGCACACACATTGTGTGTTCCAGCAACAAAGTCGCATGCAGCTCTGCATTCATTGTTTGTACTGTGTTCTGATCTATTCCACTTTAAAATGCTTGATTTCTCCATCCACCAGTCCGTCATCACTATAGAATGGAAGACTGCCCCGGAAAAATGGCTGAGAACCTCAGAGTGGGGGCCGACATGGAGATTCTGATATGTCCTTCTATGAACAAGGGGCTCATCTAAGGAGTACCCTTGCTGATCTCTGTCTTCATGGTGCCCTCATTGACCTCCCATTTCCTGATGGGCAGGCATACTCCTAAACAAGGGGGTTGGATGGCGCCCATTGTGGCTGCATAAACACTTGTCAGTGCATCTTTGTGAAACACGTAGGAAATGGATACACACCTGCAGCTAACCTTATCTAACAAACTGCCATGGTCTGGATGGCTTAGACAGGGCACATTTATTTCTCACAGTTCTGGAGATTGTGAAGTCCAAGTTCAAGATGGTGGCAGATCTGGAGTCTGGTGAAGATTACAGCTTGTTTCCTAGATGGCTGTCTTCTTGTTACATCCTCACATGGTAGAGAACAGAGGGAGACAGAGAGAAGCAAGCTCACCCATGTCTGTCTCTGTCAGTTTGTCTGTCTCTCTTTCTCTCTTTTTCATGGTACTGGAGATTGAACTCAAGGCCTCATACACACCAGGCAAGTGCTTTACCACTAAGCTATATTCTCAACCACTCATTTCTCTTATAATGGCACTAACTCATTTATGAGGACTCCACCTGAAATACCTAATTCTCTCCAAAGGTCCCACATCCTGATATGATTACATTGGGGATCCTCATACCGTTACATTGGGGATTTAGGTTTCAATGGATGAATTTTGAAGCGACACAGACATCCAGTCCATGGTAGTTCTCATCCTGTTTTCTCTTTAGTGTAATCATGTCTTTGCATGGTGAAGGATTACATGGACTTATTTTATGAAGAAACATAAAACACCAATGAATGTTGTGTGTTTTGCATCGTTTTAAGTGTATGTAAAGAGTTTTGCATAAGGAACAAAGTCATATTAATCTGTTGCCAGACTAGGGAAGTTTTCAATGTTTGATACTTTGACATAGAAATAAAACATGGCAGAGATCTCACAGTATCTATTATCCAATGTGTCATTATCGAGACAAAATATTAAGGGAAGAATGATATATTGGACCTAAAATATTAAATATAAAAAGTATGAACTGATGTTAATTCAAAATGGTTTTGTAACATAAGCCAAAAGGAAGGAAAGTTAGAGGATTTGTAGGAGGTTGTCTCTGTGCTTTAGAAAAGTCACATGACAATAGGGCAACAGGACAACCTGCTCTACTTCCTGTGGCCCATGTAAAAGGGAATGTCACACACACACAAAGACACACTCACACAACTGGAGGAAACATTTATGTGCTCCCTCATTCATTCCCAAAGACATGATTCTACAAATTCAACTTTCAATAAAAGAATTTTATAGAAAAATTTTGTGTTAACATCATAGCAGTTCAATTTTATCACAAGTATCCATTTCTGACTCATCGAGAATCCCAGAATTACAATGGATTGAACCCCTACACTTATTTTTCTTATAATCAATGTTTATTTTTCAGAACTGTTTGGTCAATTACTCATTTGCATAGTTTTAAAAAATAAACTTGGCCCTAACCAAAAATTGCATGACTCTATATCATGTTTAGTGCTTAGGAACTACTCTTTAGAGATGCCCAGTTCCCCTGTAGTAATTCTTATGATACTGTTTAAATTTATTTTTTAAAAATATCCAAGCAAACATGGTGAAGATTAGAATATATTGTCTTTCCCATCAGAAGTGTAAATTTCCCTCCTCCATTTAGAGATTTATCTATTATTACCAAGATCAATCTTAAAGAACTTGTAATCAAGCCAGGTGTGGTGGCACATGCTTATAATCCCAGTACTTGGGAGTCTGAGAAAGGAGGATCGCAGGTTCAAAGGTAACCTCTGCAATTTAGTGGGGCCCTCAGCCACTTAGTTAGACCCTGTTTCAAAATAAAAATAAATAAAGTAGTGCTGGGGGTGTAGCTCAGAGGTAGAATGCCCCTAGGTCCAAACCCTAGTACAACACACACACACACACACACACACACACACACACACATATTCACACACACACACACAAGAATGTCTAACCATATTCTTTCATTTGTTTAATTTTGTATTCTTTATAATTGCTTTTCTTCCCGTTCTCCTAAAATAACCTTAATTTTTCAGAGACATGTAAGAAGTATCTACCCTGAATTGACAGAAGGAGGCAAAGGACACAGCAAGCTGAGATTTGCATTGGAACATCAGCAGCCAGGAGAACGTGGGGTTTCAAGGACAGTCTGTGAAGCAGTGGCAGAGCAGTCTATGTGCACAGCTGGCTGCTGCACATGTCCCCCTATCTCACAGGGACACTACGAGGAGACTGCAGAGGTGATGTCTACAACCTGAAGATGGACAAAAGGAAAGTAAGTGAGCGTGTGTCCTTGTCTCCTCCCGAAGCCAACTTCCTCTTGGTTCCCTTGTCAGCCACACATATTGCTTTGAGTCCTTGGGTAAAAGTCACTACAAACACTAATTATTCCACTGATGCTATTTCTGGTGACAACTGCTGTCCTGAAGTCCCAAGTCTTTGTGTTTCAAACACACTCTGCTTGTACATGCTCTGTGCAGCTGGGCTACACCGAGGTAGCCGAAACTTCAGTGAAGCACAAGCCACGGCTCTGATCTTTGCTCTTTCTCATCCTAAACTCACTTTCAACATGAGGCCTTTTATTAATGTTATGTTTTGTAGATGTAAGTTTCCTCTTCCTCTATTCACAGGGGTTTCAGCTGTGGAAGACAAAGTTGTTATTGTTGCTTAAATAAATGTTCCAATGAGAAAAGGATCATTTCTAACCTACTGGGGCATTTTAAGCATTATTTAAGAAAATTAAACAATGACACCAGGCTAGTGCATAATTAGATGGCTGTTTAATATTTGTGGAGTCTCAGGTCATGCTTGGTTTGATTTACCTTATTTGAAATAAAATAATTTTGCGTCTCCCATCAGGATGCATTAAGGCACAGCAGAGGAAAATGATTCTTTGGCCTGGTCTCTACAAAGGTTTTGTACAAATCTGAATTTTGAATACTTTCTTAGTTCCAACACTTCTGATGGGGATGGATAGAGTCATTTTTTAATTTTTAATGTAAATTCAGTTTGGAATGCATTGAACACTTTGCTCTAGAGAAGAAGGGGGGCAGGCCTTGACAAGTTCTCATTCCTGGCATTGTACCAAGGACAGCTGAGGTGTCCCTGTGGCTTAAATATGACCCCCAAAAGATATGTCAATAGCCTGATGCCCTCGTACCTGTGAGTGTGACCTTAGTTGAAAACAGATCTTTGCAGATGAGATCAAATTATGATAAGGTCTCAATCCAATATGGCTGGTGTAGTTATAAGAAGAGGAGAGGGAACACCATGAGATGATGGAGGCAGAGATTGGAGTGATGTGTCAGCCAGCCAAGGAACACAAGGATTGTAGGGAGCTAAGAGGAGAGAAAGGGCCCACACCTAGAGCCTTCAGAGAGAGCACAGTCCCGTCAACACCTTGGCTTTGGACTTCCAGCCTCCAGAACTGCAACAATAGATTACCATTGTTTTAAAGCACCCAGTTGTTGACAAATCATTGCACCAGTCCTAGGAGATTGGTAAAGATGTTGGAAATGGCCCTTCCTCCAGGTGACCTCTCTCATGTGACTCAAATTCAGAGCTCAGGGCCATGGAGGCATGACCCAGTCAACCTTTTGCTCGCCACCCAGAAAAACCAGAGTCTCAATAAGACAACACAGAGTCCCTGATGGTCAAGGAATCCCTGTGGTCATGTAGGCACAGGAACCACTAATTTTACACAGTAGGAATCATAGTACAAGGCTGGGGACTTCTCGATATTTACTTGAGACTATATTGTAAAAAAAATGCCCACTTGCTTCTAAAGCAGCCTCACTAGGATAGGCACATCAACTAACTATGGGAAACACTATGAGTTCAGTTCCACACTTTTGTTGTATAGAGAAGATCCTTCCTGGGCCTCTCTTCCTTGATTTGCCAAGTGTTTTGGTTACTTTCACTGTCCTGCTTTGGAAACTGCTTATCCCTGAGCTGAGATAGAGATGGAAGCATGTGCCTTCATGGAGCTTCCCATGGGGCAGCTTCCTGGGAGGGTGTGGTCTCCTTGGGGGTTGTAAGTGTCAGCATTCTTCAAGAAACAGAACAAATAGTGGAAATATAAATTATATATACACATTCCATGATCTGCAAGCTGGAGACCCAGGACAGTCTGAGGTATAAGTTCTAGTCCAAGTGCAAGAGAAGACTAATGTCGAGATTGAAAAGTCAGGCACAGAGAAAGAATTCTTTCTTACTTTTTGTTCCACTCAGGTCTTCAAGATTGAATGAGGCTCATCCCAATTGGGAAGGGCAACTGACTACTCAATCTACTGATTCAAATGGAAATCTCATCCACAGTCACCCTCATAGACACCCAGAAAATGTTGAACCCCATATCCTGGTCAAGGTGGCACACAAAATTCGTCATCACAGGGCTTAACTGGGAAACTCTCCAAGGCACCCCAGTGTCTCCCATGTAATATAATCTTTTATGTATAACACTGTCTTATGACATATTGTGGATATGGTCATTAATCACTTATAATATTTATCATTTAAAAATCATTTATGGTTTATCTGGTTTGTGAGCTTCTAGAAATCTGGCTCAATACATCTTTCTGCTTTTCCTACATGAAGCACATGGTCTAGTGTCCAATATTTGGTAGATATCTAGACACAGTTTCTTGAAACAGAATTTGGTAAAAATGAGACAGAGACTACATCTAACAGTGTGAGATTGTTAGATGGCCCTGATATTTACCATTCTGCTAAGGTAACCCAGGCAATTCCAAGACTCCAGCTAGAAAATTTTACTCTTGCACAAAACCAACCATGTTATTCTTTTTTTTGAATCTTTGAGTACTTTTCCTCCTCACGGTTTTCCTCTTCTAGTGTTGAGCGCATCCAGCCACTGCTCACCCTCTTCCTGCAGGTCCCCTCCCCAGTACCTCAGTTGGAGGTGAGGTTTGGGCTCCCCACTGCTCTTGATGACCTTCAGTCACTGAATTTGTTGCAGCACTAGCAGGATGGTTCACCCAGGGGAAGGGGCAAGAGAGACTAGGTTTCCAGCTTTTGCCCCTGCCCCAATTGAATGTCCCATCTACAGAAAAATTGTGCCCTGGGCAGCCCCAGGATTAGGGTGACCATTTTGGCTCTGATGACCACAGTTGTGCCCACCTAAGGGTCCCAAGTAGAGCCCTAAACCTTGTTCTGTCTTCTGTGTGGTTCTGAAAGAATTACTGCTGGAGCCTGGTTAGTCCCTGGCTGGTCGAGGGCTATTGATGGACTCATCAGCAATCAGTTACATAAGAAGGGCAGGCCAGGATCTGAGATGTTAAAGCCAAGGCCAGCTAGAAAAGATAGAAAGAAAGGTCAACAGAGGTGGTAGCAGCTTGGTGGGATGTAGGAGGCTGGTAGATATGGCTGTAAACTTCCAAAGGGAAGGAGTTGGATGAAAGCCTCCCTCCATTTGACAAAGAAGCATGTGGGATACATCAGTAGGAGCTGAATCAGAAGTAGCTATGATCTTGGCAAGAAGGCAAGAACTTCTCACTGCTTAGTGAATCAATTCTTTCCCTGAAATCTTCATCTATTCTCCCCATTTCATGTGTACACACAAAAGAGACATTTTTCAGAATTTCTAGGTGGCCAGAGCCCCCTCTTTAGGTGGGAACTCTGGAGTTCCAGGTAGGTTTCAGTGCACCAGGTAGTTATCCACTTCTTCTCAGTCTGCAAATTTCCATTCAGCACACCCACACCTGTGTGAAGCAGGGACCATGTCCAAACCCCACACTGGTGAGGTTGCTCGATGTGTGCTCATTGATTGAACCAGGAAGTATGTCCAATAAACAGAAGGGGGGGTCTTGGGATTATAACATTTTTGAAGTGGGAATTAAGCTGAGAAAAGTTGGTCTAATTTTTTAATTCTGTTGATGAGGAAATTAGACTCAGAGAAGTTAATTCATCTGCCCAAAGCCACATACCTAGTCAGCATTGTTCTCAGTGGTGGCACACACCTGTAATACCAGTACTTGGGAGGCTGAGACGGAAGGATCACAGATTCAAGACCAGCCTCAGCAACTTAGCGAGACTCTCAGCAACCTGGCGAGGCCCTGTTTCAAAATAAAAATTATAAAGGGGCTGGGGTATAGTTTGGAAGTAGAATGTCCCTAGGTTCAATCCTTAGTACCAAAAAAAAGAAAAGAACTGGAGGTATAGCATAGAGGAAGAAGGTCGCTGGGTTCAATCTCCAGTACAAAAAAATGCAGATAAATATTCATTTCCTGGCCTTCTCTACTTTCCATAGTTTCTAATAACTGTTCTTGGTGATTCTATAAATGGGCATGATGATCTCGCCAACTGGGCCCTGTTCACAGCCCTGTTCTTGAGATAAAAAAGACCCCTAAGATTCACGCAGAGCTATTCACTTTTCACAGTTTTCACACATTGTAATCCAATAGAATACGGCACTTTCCCCACAGAGAAAGGGAAGAGTAAAACTGAATTAGATACAAAACTAAATTTGGAGTACCAGATGAGCAACGAAATGAGTACTTTTTTAAACGACAGTTTATTAACAGGGGCACACACAACATCTTCTTCAACTTGGAAGACCCTGGCATCATGTATAATGTGATAGGAAGTTTGTGCCCAAGGATGGATGACAAATACTAGATGCCCCTCAAGCACATGATGGGAAGGGCCTGTGCAGGCCACCCTGGCATCTCCCTGTCACTCCAGGGGACTCTTCTGTCCACAGAAGAAGAGACAACTGCTTGTTCAGATGCCATGCCTCCAACGCCAGGACCCTGAGCAGAAATGGGCTATTGGTACTTTAACACATCTGTGGCTCCTTCCACACCCACCTCCCAATGGGGAAAGGCTAATTTTCCTTGAAGATAAGGTCAGAATTATACCGGAGGACGGCTTTCCCTTTCCTCTAACCAAAGGTGGTATCAGTAAACATAGGCTGTGTTGTCAGCCAGGGAGAGGGTGGGTATTGGACTGTGCTCTTAAGTTTGAATGCAGTGACTTCAGAGTCCAGCCATCTGTGGGAACTCTCAGGTCTTCTGCTTCCTCTTGGTGAACTTCAAAGCAGTGCAGCGCTGCCTCTAGCATTCTCTCTTCTCAACTCATCTGGAGATCACACTTAGGTGAGAAGATGGCGCCCTCTCACTCCTCTGCGCTCTTCAGGGCTTCTTTGTTCTCCAGGTCCATATGGTGAGGACCCCATGTGCATGAGGTCAGAGAGCCCTTCCTCAGCATCCTGTGTCCCTCCAGAGCTGGAGACTGTAGGGTGGGAGGATAGCAGAGGGTGATGCAGGTGTAAAATGGGGGTGGGGGCCGGGAGATGAAGTGTGCTCATGATACCTTTTATTTCAATTCATGTCCTGGTTTAATGAGGAAAATTTAGAATATTTTATGATGAAGACATTAAAGAAAACTTATAAGAAGAGGAGGAGAAGGAGGGGGGAGAGGAAGAGGAAGAGGGGATAGGAGGAGAGGGAGGAAGAAGAAAAAGAAGAGAAAATCAGGAAGAGATAAAATATCTGTCCTGATTAAGTCAAGCTCCTTTGAACCCTAAAGCACATTCTTCAAATATTAGCTCCCATCCCACATTCTTCAAATATTGAAGAATATTAAATATTCTTCAAATATAGTTTCCTACTAATATCCCAACACTACTCTTCAATATGTTTCAATATCATAAATCAGGCGTCACTTTATCATCACATAATACCTTACAATCCCAATTCCTTTGATATCCATAGCCTGTAAGGCAGGGAGGAAAGCCATTTTCACTGTATTTTAGGTATTTGGAAGTTTTTAAGATTATTACCAAACCACACATGGGGTGTATTGCCAGACCAGGATAAGTCACAACTCTGGGGTAATTTAGGTCCCAATTGTGTGTTTTCCAACACACCTACCACATTGCTGGTATAAAAACTCCATGTTCAAAACACTGCTGACACCTAGAATTTGGTTCTTATTATCATTTTACTTTTTATTCGTGACTCTACCTAGCATTGAAGTCATTTTCCACATTTCTCCATTTGCATTCCTCCACTTTGTCCCAGAGATGAGACAGGTTAGATGTGATTATCAGTCAGATACTCAGATTTGAAATGTCAGTCAGCCACTGATTATACCAATGCAGATCTTTAAAATATTCTAGAGAAGATGGTGCTAAAATAGATATTATCCTGTATATGTATATCACTGGGATCTAATTTTAGGTCTGTATTATTGAGACTGTGCATAAGTTATACAAATTTGAAATAAGCAGGATTTTTTTCCCTTAAGACATGATTCATTATAGTCTGGGCAGAATGATGGATCACTTTGTGTCCTGGGATCACTATTTCTCACTATTCCAGGGGGACTAATGAAGGTGGATATTAGACTCTGCCTTGTTCTCTCTCTAGAGCCCCAGGGACAGTTAAGTAGACCTTGACTCCCATCCCCATCACCACCCTCTATCCTCCCTACCTCTGTGATAAAAGATGCACCAGGCATCTACGGCTGGGGCCTCCTTGCACGAGGCAATGGACCAGTTGACAGATGCCTACCCTGAAAGCAATAGCCAGGAACACATAGGAGAGCAAATTAATCCAGGAAGCAATTGATCGACCTCACGGTGGAATTCGAATGCCCGTGCAATTTTCAATGCTGGTTTTAAGTGCAATAGAAGCCATCTATAAATTCACCTTTATGACTTTTACATTCATAATTTATTTCCTGCCAGGAATCTAGTACCTTGCTGTGTAGCTAGTGCACGATGAGAGACCTCGAGAATGGAATTAAAAGGCGCAATCCACAGACTTGACTTTTCCACCTCCAAAGCCCTTGGGAGTTTTTAATTCAGGTTACATTTCCTGAGAGCTTTTTTGAGAAGTACAGGCCCTGTGGTTAGCAACTAAATTCCAGTAAGACTCACTCCCAGATAGGTTTTGTTTTGTTTTATACTTTTATTGGTGCAATGTACTTACACAGCAAAATGAGATTCAGTGTGATACAAACATACATGCACACATCACTTGGTGTATTTCCCTCCCTATACTCGCCCCACTCCCCCCTTCCTCTCTCCCCATTGATGTTAGTGAGATCGGTATTGAAACCTTTTATTGTTGTAACCTTATTTGAACTGTTTCCTTCCTCAGTCCTCGTTTTTCCCCTCTCCTCCTCCCTCTCCCAACCCCCTTACATTATTTTACTGTTTCCTGTCCTCATTTGACTGAAGTCCCTTTTGGGGCCTATTTTTGTTCTAGCTTCCTCGTATGAGAGAAAACATATGACCCTTGACTTTCTGAAATCAGCTGATCTCAGCATAATATTCTCTAGTTCCATCCAATTTCCTGCAAGTGACATAATTTTGTTCTTCTTTATGGCTGAGTAAAATTCTATTGTGTGTATATGCCACATTTCCATCATCCATTTGTCTGTTGATGGATACCTGGGTTGGTTCCATAATTTGGTTGTTGTGAATTGGGTTTTGAAAGCAGGTTTAGTGTAGCATCCTCTGTGGACCTCAGTTCCTAAGACTGAGCCAGCTATCCCAGGGTGGGCAACATTTTCAAGAAGGAAACTCCTTAGCTCTAAGCTCCAAGCCAGGAACAGAGGAGTAAGGTAAGTCCTTTGGGGGTCTTACCTACTGGTAGAGAAAGATGAGAAGCTCAGGTAGAGATGAAATTCACTATCCAAGTGGCAGGTGGAACATTCATTATTAAGGCAAAATGAGCAAACAGAAGTCTGCCACCAGAGCCCCATCTTTGCTCCTCCTTGTTCTGCAGGTGGTAGCACCAGCGGCGGCATCCAGTGGCTGATCAGCATCTGCACTGGTATGATGAGCCCTGGTTGTCTGTGCACACATGAAAGCTTGAGGAACACTGCATGAGAAACACCTGAGACCCAGACAAGGGTCCCTCTCGATGGAGCCTGCCTCTCTGATGACACCTCCCGCCACTCCTCACACCTGGCCTCGCAGCTCTTCTCCGCTCTGCCTCGTTGCCTACCACGCTTCTTCTTGAAGCTCCCTCCAGACATGGGAGTCAGACCTGGCTTCTCTTCTCCTTCACCTGGCCTCTGACGTCCATCTCCTGGAGCAATCTCTTCATGCCTTCAATTCCTTAAGTTCAAAATAAGAGGTACACTTGATGGCCACTTTGGGCTGCAATCCTGTGAGAGAGCATAAATGTTTTAGACACAACTGAGCACTTCCCTTGTTCCAGACTCTGTTCTAAAGGCCTCAGCTGGTCAACTCACATACAATTCTTCTTGTTTTCCTTGCTTTTCAAATTGAGACTCTGAAGAAGAAGGGGTTAAAACACAGTAAGGTGTTTAAGGCCCTTACAGGTAGTGTGTAGAAGAGAGGATTCAAAGCCACATTGTTCCTTGACTCTACAGCCAGTATCTATAACCGCTGGGCCATACTACCTCTCCACAATGAATCGCAATGCGCATCTCCACCATCAGCCTCCATGGGCTTCAGAGTCACATCCACATTGCCCCGCTGCACAGCTCAGGCACCTTGGCCTGCTCAAACCCTACCTGATCCCCCCGAGTCTTTTCTGTCTCCAGTGCGTGGTCATCAGTCTGCTTTCCTCCCAGGCATCTGGAGATGAGATTCACGCTTCTGTCCCTCAATCCCGTGAGCCTGCAGCAAACACAGGCCAAGGCTTATTGCTCTCAGCTCCCAGGTGTCAGGTTAGGGTTAGGGCATCCTCACAGAGTGCTGCCCTCCATTTACACCATATGACTCTAGTTCACTTCCCTTCCACGGGCAGAGCTATCTTACAACATTTGGAAAATGTTTGCCATGCATGGTTTAGATCATTAGGATGCACTAGCTTGTCTGGGGCTGTGTTGTAATATGTGTGGTGAGATTCCTGCCCTCAGAGGGGGTCTCCTGTGGCCTTGGGCTTCCTGTGGGCTTTATAATGCCCCCAGGGAAATTTATCACCTACCTGTGCAAAGACCACCCTGCACAGAGAAGTCACAGGCAGGGAGGACATATTGTCTTCCTCCTGTTGCCGCATTCCTAGAAAACACAGGCACCTGTCCCTTTCAGGAAGCCATGGCTTCCCACAGCTCTGACCGATGAAAGCAATTAGCTGTTTTACAGAGGTCATCCGCGGGCTGCTTTTCATCAAACCCACAGTGCTCAAGTGAGTGGAGCCATTTCCCACCATGAGGGGATGGAGCTTGTACCTGTCTGGCTCATTGTGAGACAGCACATTAGAATTAGTTTCTCCATGTGTCCTATTCATGAAATCTATGCAATAATTTTATTATAACCTATATAGAGATATTTAAAAGAATATGTGAATATACACCAACAATTTTTTTCATTAATTCCTATACAGAATGCATACTTTGACCTTCAGGATATACTTTATTTGAACCATGTTTGAAAATCTCGTGTGCTGAATAATCTATATTAAATGTGTACATTTCCAAGTTTACTGATTTCATATTCACACTTACACACATACTTCTTCCATTAGAACTTGCCAGATGAGTTTTGGCAATATGAAAAGTTTGTTTCATGAAAGGCTCCCTGGCCTCACGCAGGCCTTATAGTTAGGCACTTTCCTATCAGAAATGGGTACAGAGAGATCCGGTCATCCCCAGAAATTGCATCTTTGTCCTTCTTCTCCTCCAAAGTGCAAAGTTTCAGAGAGTGGACTGGGTGGGATAAGGTTCCATGTGCTCCATGTTTTTTTTTTTTTTCTATCACATCTTGAAGTTCCTGTGTTAGCTAGCTTTGTGTTGCTATGACAAAAATACCTGACAAGAACAACTTAGGGGAGGAAAGATTTTAGCTACTCATGGTTTCAGAGGTTTCAGACCATGGTTGGCAAACTACATTACTTTGGGCCTGAGGTGAAACAGAACATCATGGAGGAAGGGCATGGAGGAAGAAAGCTACTCAGAACATGGCAGCCAGGAAGATCAACCCTTCCAGGGCACACCCCCAGTGACCTACTTTCTCCAAACAGGTTCCACCTCCCAGTCATCCATTCAGCCTCCATGATCCAGTCACTTCCCCCAAAGCCTCACCTCTAAACATCGCTGCACTGGGACACAGGAGATTTTAGGAGGCATTACACATCTAATCCGTAACAACTTCTCTCTATCCAAGAGTCTGTTTGGCTCTCATTTGAAACAAAAATGAGATGTAAATTTTAGTGAAAATGATGCTGATCAATATGATCCTTCTGTGTGCATGAACTTAACTAATACCAGGTAATGATGATGATGAGGCAGAAACTAGATGTGGCATTGATGACAAATTCACATATTAGCCTGTGTGCGCCTTGCTGGGCAGCCCAACGCTCCGTATTCTTCCCAAGGCCCCAAACCACCTCCACAGCCACATCCAACCCCACAGAGTCTCCTTGCCAGAGATGTGGACGGTAGCCATGAGTGTTTCCAGCCAGGGGCCCTCCCCAGAACCTCCGTCAGCTTCAGAAGTCCCTGTTTTCTACCCTTCTGTTGTTACACACGCAAATCACACAATGAAGGAAAAAATGTAATTATTTTTATGCATGTCAAGGGCTCTTGGCCTTGCCTGAGTATTTATGTAATTTTGGACAAAAAACGCTAGCTTTCAAGTCTAATGATCTGTATCACAGAAAAGGGCAAATTTGAGGGCCCTCATTCTTGAATAATGTGATTTTGTTCTGGGGAAGAGATTAGCTCATACCTCTGTTATATTTTAAGTGGGAATTGTACTGAAAATTCTGTGTTCACTAAAAGCTGTCTTTTAGACATGTACAACCCAAGATTAAGTATTTGAGATTTCAGCGTAATTGCTACTCCATATAGCAACGGCTTGTGGCAGGTTGGTTGGAACAGTCAGGGCGAATAGCAGAGGAAACGATTACTTTCCCTAAACATGCTACATATATCTTTCTAGGTAGGCACTATCATTGCCCTTTTGAAGTGAAAAAAAATGGCAACATAGAGAGGATAAAGCATTATCTAAATCCATTCCAGTACACAGGAGGCTGAGAAAGGAGAATTGCAGGTTCAAGGCCAGCCTCAACAGCCTAGCAAGACCCTGTTTCCAAATAAAAAATAAACTAAGTCTGGGGGTGTAGCTCAGAGGTAGAATTCTCCTGGGTTCAATCCCTAGTACAAAACAAAAACAAATCCAGATGGGGTAGTACATGCCTGTAATCTCAGTACTTGGGAAGCTGAGAAGGAGGATTGTAGGTTCAAGGCCAGCCTCAGCAATTTAGCAAGGCTTTCAGCAACTTAGCGAGAGCATTAGCTAAATTAACAAAGCCGTAGAGAAGCAAAACTGAGATTTTTCCCTATGGTATGGACACCATTGCTTATGTTTTTGGACGATGCCATGACAATTTTTTTCTATAAAGCTAATTTGCCACCAATAAATAATAAAACACTAATATAAAATATTATTTTACTTTGATTCCAAGTTTTCTTTATTCTGTCTAGAAGCTTAGGAGACACTTTCTTTTTTTTTTTTGCGGTACCAGGGATTGAACGCAGGGGCGTTCTACCTCCGCGCTATACCCCTGGCCTTATTTTGAAACTGGGTCTCACAAAGTTGCGGAGGGTCTCACTAAGGAGAGAGAGAGAGAGAGAGAGAGAGAGAGAGGGAGAGAGAGCGAGAGAGCTGAGGCTGGCCGCGAACTCGGATCCTCCGGTCTCCGCCTCCCAAAATACTGGGATTACAAGCGTGCACCACCACGCCCGGCAGGAGACACTTTCTAATCAAATAGGCCATCTCTAAAAAGTAAGTTGGTTTCTAGGAATGAATTGGTTTAATTTAGTTGTTGGTGCTCCATCAGAGAACCATAGTTAGCACAGAATCTACATTTAGCAGCTTCTCAACAAGCATTTATTGGACGAAGGAGAGAGCTGCCAAGTGCTATCTATTTAAGAATGTCTATGTATGTGAAATTTCAGAATAATCTCCCATCACTCTGCTCTCATCCTGTAGAAGACAGCATCATCATGGGCCACCCCTGACTGCAAACAAGACTTGGAAATGGCTTTGATAGATGTCACGGTGAAGGAGGAGGATCTGGGTGACAGCAAGCAGTCACCAGCACAGTTGTTGGTGCAGAGATGTACTCAGGGCTAAGGAATTAGAACACCATTAGAACACCACAAGTCCTAGAAAGACAAGGCTAATGTTGAAGTCCTGCTGGGGACTAAAACAGGTGTCTGAAAATACCAAGTGACAAGTGATTGTTATAGGTAGGTCTGGTTGCTTTCATGATGTCACATCTCCACCATATGACTGAGCCTGGAGCTAGGAAGCAAAGTCTCAGAGACAGGACTTGGAATTATTGGAGTGGCTGACATTTAGGTAATATTTAACGTCAGTATGAACCAGGTGTAGTGGTGGTGCGCAACTGAAATCCTAGTACTTGAGAGGCCCAGAGACAGGAGGACTGAAGGTTCAAGGCCAGCCTCTGCAACTTGGTGAGACCTTCAGCATCTTAGCAAGACCCTAATTCAAAATAAAGAATAACATGTGGATGGGGGTGTAGCTTGGAGGTAGAGAGCCCCTGGGTTCAATCCCCAGTACTAAACGAAAAAATTAGTAGGAAAGATGAACTCAGGCAAAAGTTGTAGAAAAGAGATGAGAAGAGAAGAGAGTTCAGGACTCACCCCCAGAGGCACATAAACATTGAGAAGCCTGGGGTACTGGGGGAACTAGGAAGAAAATAGATTCAAAGGGACCACACTGATGTAGGAGGCCAGCCAGGAGGTGCAGCTGAGGAGATTCCAGCTGTCTAGCGCTGCAGGGCTAACAATGTGGTTGAAGTGGTCGACCTCCACAGCTGTCCAAGGACAGGTCGGGAGGGAAGCTATGTTGGACTGGATTGGATAGATTAGAGTGATCAGGCGTTAAGGAAGCTTTTCTCTTCCTGTTCAGTATTTCATGCTCCTAAAGGTTTGTTCATGGTTCAGTAGGGATTCACCAGCTTCCTCCATCAAAACAACAATTATGAACTGGAAACTCCTTAAAAAGGCCTGTCATCCAGATACGAGACAGCCTTTATTGTTAAGTTCTGGGAGTCCATGACTGGCAGCTTTTCTTTATTCCAGGCTCGCATTACCATTTTAACCAACCAAAACATTCATCTTGCCAGGGAGTAAATTGCCACTTTGAAACATGAAAAACAGGCGAAAGTATAAAATTCGGAATAATCGCCATTGTGCGTATCGTAAGTGGCGTGTGATTGTGGGAATAAGGCAATTTGCATCTTGTTATGCCTCCCTCCTCCTTGCTTTCATAATTATTGAAACACTTCAGATCATTAACTCTGCCAAATACAAATTAGAAAAATAAAACTCTCCCAACCGATATACACTTTTCCTAATCCCAACTCCAGGCTACAATTCGCAGAATTTTCTAGATGAAACTAATCTTTTTACCTTTACCTTCCAACCTTTTTTTCCCAAATTCTCCCCAACCTCTACCTATTTTTAAGCACCATCAAACACATATATTTGAAGCAAATAAAATACTGAGTTTAATTTACTCTGAAATTTTACATGGCAGAGTATCTAAGCGTATTTATTTCTTGTTACTGAGAACAAACAAATGGTAAATATTCATTTGTCATGTATCAGTGTCAACATAGGCTGATTCAAAAATCAGTAAATGACCCCTAGAGTACATCACTTACAGGGTGATGGAGTGGAATCATTTGGAGGTGCCTCCTCATTATAATTCATAAATGATACTTTAGAGTCTCTTAGAGATATTAGAGATCTACCTAGGAAATTAAAAGGCAAGATAAATAGGTAGAAACTTTCAGGGATAAGGTGGGCAACTTCTGGGGATCTAACAAACAGCATGAATGTATGATAATTTGTAATTTGCCATGATAATCATTACATGATATATATGACTTTCATATATATATATATATATATATATATAAAATCATAATGTTGCCATCTTGACTATACACAATCTTTGCCAATTAAATATCTTAAAATGAAAAAAGAAGACAAGATTAGAAAAAGGAGAGTGCAGGGTGACCACAAGGTTCAGCACAGCAGTTTGCCCCTAGAGGGCCGCTGATGGGCAGGCTGTTGACACAGAAACTGAGGAGCAGAGAAGCCAGAGGGCAAGGCAACCCAGAAGTTTACCAAACAGGTGGAGCTCTGGGCTTCCTCACAAGCCAGGGATCAGCACTGGCATCTTTCAGAGCTTCTGAAAGGGTCAGCTGTGGGCAGCATCCCAGGTTGACAGTTAGGGTCTCTGAGGTGGATACCCAGGAGTGAGGGCAAAGCACTCTAGACCAGCACTCTAGAAGAATGAAGCCCGACTTTGATGGACTCAACCCAGGAGAACCAACTGGTATCAAGGAAGAAACCACTGGCATATTCAAAGGTCCTACAGCTACAAAAGTCATTGTGATATTTAGTTATTTAATATAAATTTTAAATGTAATAGTATAAATTTCAAAATTCATAAAATTTATAAAAATCAATATGAGAAAGGATAAACATAGGAATAGCCCACTATCATTTAGTCCATAAAAAAAATCCTTCTCTAAAGAGCACTAGGGGGCTGGGGTTCCTGGGGGCAGGAGGAATTGGCTCAGCTGGGGCTGCATTAGCTGGCGGCAAATCCTAGTTTTAGCTAGCGAAGACGGCACTGCTGTCTCCCCATGAAAAGGCAGCATGTTTGGGACAGTCCTCTCCATTTGCAGTGTTCCATTTCTACTGAGCCTTCTGTCGTCTTCTGCATAGTTACCCCTGTTTCCTTGTGAGGTAGGGCCTGAGTCAGGCACACTGGCTGGGTTCTGACTAACTCCAGCTGAACTAAACAAGCCCAAATAGGTTTTATAACATTTAACATGTTCTTAAAATACCCGTTTTAAATCTTTTTATACCCTAATATTTATGGTAGAAAACTGGGAAAATACAGTACGTTTTCTCAACAAATATTTATTGAGCATCTTGTCTCTGCAAGCCCTGGGCCGCTGCCAGATGTTCACCATGGAACCAGGTGCGTGCATTCCATCCTGAGACAGAGGTCAACATTCTCCTTCCACACATTTTCTAAATGATTATATAAAATTCACATAGGTGAGCCAGGCGTGGTGGCGCACGCTTGTAATCCCAGTACTTTAGGAGGCGGAAACCGGAGGATCTGGGTTCGTGGCCAGCCTCAGCTCTCTCTCTCTCTGTCTCTCTCCCTGTCTCTCTCTCTCTCTCTCTTTCTCTCTCTACTTAGTGAGGTCCTCCGCAACTTCGTGAGACCTGGTTTCAAAATAAAGTATAAAAAATAGA